>PVIU01002727.1:0-163452 GCA_004026605.1 Ondatra zibethicus | reverse complement strand
CTGCTGGGGTTATATTCAGGAAGTGGTTTCTTGTGCCAATGTGTTCAAGTGTCTTTTCCACTTTCTCTTCTATAAGGTTCAGTGTGGCTGGCTTTATGTTGAGGTCTTTGATCCATTTGGACTTGAGTTTTGTGTATTGTGATAGATATGGGTCTACTTTCATTTGTCTACATGTTGATATCCGGTTATGCCAGCACCACTTGTTGAATATGCTTTTTTTCCATTGATATTTTTTGCTTCTTTATCAAAGATCAGGTGTTTGAAGATGTGTGGATTGATATCTGGGTCTTCTATTCGGTTCCATTGGTCCTCCTGTCTGTTCTTATGCCAATACCAGGCTGTTTTCAGTACTGTAGCTCTGTAGTAGAGTTTGAAGTCAGGGATTGTGATGCCTCCAGCAGTTCTTTTATTGTACAGGATTGTTTTGGCTATCCTCGGTTTTTTGCTTTTCCATATGAAGTTGAGTACAGTTCTTTCAATGTCTTTGAAGAATTTTGCTGGGATTTTGATTAGCATTGTGTTGAATCTGTAGATTGCTTTTGGTAAGGTTGCCATTTTTACTATGTTAATTCTGCCTACCCAAGAGCATGGGAGATCTTTCCACTTTCTTGTGAAAAATATGGAATGCTTCATGAATTTGCATGTCATTCTTGCGCAGGGGCCATGCTAATCTTCTCTGTATCGTTCCAATTTTAGTATATGTGCTGCCAAAGCGAGCACTGGAACTAGCTCTTGTAGACCAGACTGGCTTCGAACTCTCAGAGATCCCGCCTGCCTCTGCCTTCCAAGTGCTGGATTAAAGGCATGCGCCACCACTGCCCAGCAATTTTTAATTTTTTAAAAAGATCTCTTTATTTTTTATTTATTTATTTATTTTTGGTTTTTCGAGACAGGGTTTCTGAAGCTTTGGAGCCTGTCCTGGAACTAGCTCTTGTAGACCAGGCTGGTCTCGAACTCACAGAGATCCGTCTGCCTCTGCCTCCTGAGTGCTGAGATTAAAGGTGTGCACCACCACTGCCTACCCTGTTTTTATTTTTAACTGGAGGGAAAGAGTATGTTCACAAGAGTGTAGGGACCCTTGGGTGCCAAAAGAAAGCGTCAGATTCCCTGGAGCTGGGTGGTTTTGACTGGACCAACCTGAGTGCTGGGAATAAAATTCAGGTCCTCTACAAGAGAAGCACAAACTCTTAACTGCTGAGCCACCTCTCTAGCCCCAATAATAATAATAATAATAATAATAATAATAATAATAATAATAATAATAATAATAATAATAACAATAATAATAATAATAATGATAATAATAAGTTAATGAAAAAAGAACCAGCATTCAGATAGGTGAAGGAAGAGCTGTCCTAGCAGAGAACCCCTGAGAAACACAGGGCCTCTGTATGCAAGCCCTAAAGAAGCTGGCAAGGCTGGAATCCAGCGGCAGGGGCTGAGGCACACAAGAGGACCACAGAATAACAGGAAAGGCCAGGCCAGTCATAGGACACTCTGTTCCTTACCTCAAATAACTCAGCACAGTGGTCCCAGATGCCCCTGTGACCTAGGAAGAATTCTATGCAGTTCAATTGCTGCTGATACTATGACAGTAATGGCACTTAGAGGCAAGCCTGTTGCCGTTTGGGTAGCAATGCACGTCTAGAGTCTCCAGCAATGGGGTCTGGGGAGAGGGCTCAGTGTGAAATCACTGACACCGCAAAGCCTGGCAGGCAGATGCTCACCACCCACAGGAAAGCCAGGCCGCTTGCTGGCCGCCTGCAATCCCAGTACTCATGAGGCAGAGAAAGGCTGCTCAGGGCAAGGTGGCAAGCTAGACTAGGAATTGGCAAGCTCGGGGTTCAGGGAGAGACCCTGTCAATACCCAAGGAGAGTGGTCAAAGAAGGACCCTGCCATCTTCAGGCCTACATATGTTACACACACCTACCTACCCTCACACATACAAACACACACACATGCATATTACATGCACACATGTGCACACACACACATACACATGAAAGAAAAATGGAGTCTTCAGCAAGGACTCTAGACAGGCAGCTCCACATAGCTGAGAGATGGTGGGGGCGCTCAGTGTGGCGACAGACATGCTGCCCTCTGAAACGCTGTAAACGCTGTAAACAGGGAAGCCGAGTTTACCCTCTGAGCTGCCTGAGGCTTTGGGAAACCAACTGTAGAACCCTTGGTCTCCTTCTCCAGACCCTGATACAACTAGCTCCAGATGCCATGTTTTCGAAAAAGGCCCACTGTGGGCAGGAGGTGGCTTCCCCGGCCACAGCAGTATCCACATCCTGCCAGTCCATCTGGGGCCCTGTGCCCATCCAGCCAGACTAGACCTCCACATGCCAAACCCTGCGCTGATCAGCAAGACACCCACAAAATGTTTCTTCTAGACAAAGTTAGATTCACCCAGACAACCTAAATCTGTCCTGCTCCTGACCAGAAGAAATACCTCAGAAGTCACCCTCCTCCTCTGCTCAGAGGGGCTGGCTGAAGGATGCGGCCTTCTCACTAGCCTTCCTCAGCCCCTCAGGGCCCATGCTGTCTCAGGCCCCCTCAAACCCCCCCCCCGCCCCACATTCCAGTCTCCAGAGCTCATTTTCCCAGTTGCTCTTTCCTGCCTGAGGAGTCTCCATCAGAGGTCACTGATGTCTGCACTTGCTGTGACATTTGTTTCCTTTCCTGGTGGGACCTTTGAGGGTGGGGACAGGTTTCCAGGCCCTGAGGAGGAGGGGCTGGACACGACTGCTCTATGCAGTTGGTACCAAAGGCTGAGGGGCCCACACCAGACTTACAAAACCCTGGGCTCCTGGGCTCCTGCAGGACCTCAGAGGAGGGTGGGGCCTGGGGTTAGTGACCTGTGCATTCTGCACCTGAGGGGATTTCTCCCACCAGGAGCCTCAGCACTGTGCTGAGGCTCAGGCTCACTCCTGGGGTATTTTCAGCTGAGTCTCTGCACTGACTTTCTTCACAGGCCGTTTCCATAAACGGCTCTGCACACATAATTACTGGTCCAGTCCTCAGCTGGCTCCAGACCCCAAATTAAAAGGGAACACCCGCACAGGCCACCACATCAAACCTGCCGAGGTAAAAAATAATTCCCAGGAGATGTGAGCAAGGGCGCAATTCCTCCAGAAGAAACTCAAGGAAGAACTGAACTGTGGGAATGTTCCAGAAAGATGTGGTCATGACGACGCATGCCTGTTTATTTCCCTATCCCATGACTCACTTTTGGAGAGACCCCCCCCATCAGTGGGCAGGGTGTGTGGACACAGTTTGAGTCAGAACTTGGGAAGGTCTTCAGGGTTGGGGTTCAGAGGCAGGGAAACTGAGGCAGGTCTCCGTTGAGGTCACATATGAGCTCAGGGTAGTGTGATCCCGACTTTCAGACTCAGCCAGGTGAGGTGAGTGGCTCTGGAGTTCAACAGGTGGCACATTGGGGTAGAGGTGATGCCATAAGGACCCTAGAATGCCTGTTGAAGCTACTTCTTCCTGCTGGGTCTCATGGAAGTTGGGCTGTGAGGAGACAGAGGTGTGATCTCTGCTGGTGTCCCAGAGATGGGGCTGGCCGGCTTCCATCCCACCCAGTGCAGCTCTCGGTGCTCCCTGACTCCACTGGGCTGTCTCCCTTCCCTCTGCCAGTCTGCCCTGAGCACCTGCCCATGGGGGCTGTGGGACAAGGTGGGGAGAGAGCCATGGTAGACTCCTATCTGGATCATTTCTAGGTTATTTCCCAAGGATGAGAAAGGCTTTCTTTGACCCCAACTCAGGCAGAGAAAGCCAAGCACCCTAGGTGACATGCCACGTACCCTAGGTGATGTACTATACAGGCTAGGACTTCATCACAGGGGATCTTGCCTGTCAAGGATGGGCTAAGTCAGGGCTACGGAAATCTTGACCACCTCTTTTGAAACAGGGATGAAGTTTCTCATCCAGTCTCTAAAAATGGAGGTGGGCATGGGTGAAGCTTAGCAGTAAGGGAAAGGCCCTGAATCTGATGTACAGGGCATTCTCTCTCTCTCTCTCTCTCTCTCTCTCTCTCTCTCTCTCTCTCTCTCACTCTCTCTCCCCTCTCTCTTTTTCTCTTTCCTCTCTTTTTCTCTCTCCTCTCTCTCCTCTCTCTCTTTCCTCTCTCTCTCTCTCTCTCTCTCTCTCCCCTCCCTCTCTCTCACACACAAAAACCCCCAGCTTTGGTTGAGATTGAGAATGGTTTTTGTTTTTTTTTTTTTTTTGGTACTGGGGAATAAACTCAGGGCCTAACACAAGGGCTCCACCACTGATCCTCGTCTCTTTTTTCTTTTCTTTTTAAAAAAGATTTATTTTTATTTTATTTATTTATTTATTTATTTATTTATTTATTTATTTTGGTTTTTCGAGACAGGGTTTCCCTGTGGCTTTGGAGCCTGTCCTGGAACTAGCTCTTGTAGCCCAGGCTGGCCTTGAACTCACAGAGATCCGCCTGCCTCTGCCTCCCTAGTGCTGGAATTAAAGGCGTGCGCCACCACCGCCCGGCAAAAAAGATTTATTTTTATTATTTATAATTGTATGTATGCATGTCTGTCTGTATGTGGGTACGTGCACTTGAGTGCAGGTGCTCACAGAGGCCAGAGGTAATTAGATTCCCTTAGAGCTGGAGTAAATGGGGGTTGTAAACAGGCTGTCATGCTGACATGCGTGCTGAAAACCAAATCAGGTTCTCTGGGACAGCAGCAATCTCCCCATACCCTAAACCATCTCCCCAGCCCTGGTTTTTTTTTTTCTCTCTCTCCCTCCCTCCTTCCTTCCTTCCTTCCTTCCTTCCTTTCTTTGAGACAGGGCCTCAGTAAGTTTCCCAGGCTCGTTTTGAACTCAGAATGCTCCAGCCTCAGGTGCTCAAGTACCTGGAACTACCGACATAGAACAGCTTTACTCAAAACCCTCCCAAAAGAACCAAATCTCCATTAATAAAAATAAAACAAAGATGGTCTTGGACCATTCATGCAACTCTGAAGTTAAGAATGATAGAAACAGGAACGTGGGTGGCTCTCAGAGAACCTCATGGAGTGGGTTAATAGATGGCGTACTGCATGATCCCATGTCTGTGAAGCTTAGAAAGAGGCCAAGAGACTCGGGTGACAGTAATCACAGCAGTTGCCTAGGGGGACTGGCTGGTAGAAGCAGGATTCCCAGGGGAACTCATTATCTGATTGTGGATGGTCTGAATTTTATGTAATGAGCATGGGAAACTTCTGTGGATGGCAGCTGTATGGAGGGCACAGCGCAGGGTGCAGAGGAACTGCTGTGTGGCCTTGGGAATATCACCAGCCTTCTCTGAGCCTCGCTCTCCTGAGCCAGCACTGTGAACGCAGATGCAGGAGCAGATGTGGAGGTCTGGCCATGTGGTCAGTGCTGCTGTCATCTCACTGGGCCCCGGAAGCCCCTTAAAGATGAGCATCTCTGGGGCTGGAGAGGTGGCTCGGTGATTAAGAGCACTGACTGCTTTTCCAGAGGACCTGGTTCAATTTACCAGGTTCATACCTGGTAAAGGACCAAAGGAAGTGACCCTGAAGTCAGTGGTGAGAAAGTGTCACCCTCGAGGTCACATGGCTGTCAGGGACAGAGCAGGACCAAGGCCGGTCTCTCGTGCCCTCAGATCTGACCCCCATAGTTCATTGCTGCCCCTGCCCTCAGCCATCTGAGGCCTCGGGAAGAAAAACTCCTGGGCTGGGAAAGGGGCTGATGCATGTGCAGATGGCTCCATGTGGTCCTGCTGGGCTCTGCCTGTTGGTGATGGTTGTGCCTCGGTTTCCCCATCCAGAACAGAGCTGCCTGCTTGTCCACTGACTTGAGCAGGCAGGGCTGCCGTCCTTCCTGCCTCCTTTCACCCTTGGGAAGGACAGGAGGGCCTGAGGCGACCCAGCCCAGCAACGGAGCTGTGAGGCCAGCAGGTACCAAAGAAACAGAAGCAAGGATCAGGGCTGGGAAGCATCTTGTTTTTCTGATGCTATCACAGCAGACACGGACAGAAACAGAGGCCCACAGAAGGGAGGATGCATGGCAGAGACCAGCAGGGACTGAGGATGGATCGGGAGGGGACAAGAGTAGGGTCCGGTTCTGAGAGTACCAACTTAGCTTAGGGCTCTCCCTTCTCCGAGCACAGGGACACCAGGGACAGGAGTCTGCTGTCACACTGCTCCACAGGGTCACAGACCCTGGGATGCTGGTTCCAGGACCCTAACCTTCAGGCTCAGACCTGGGCTTGCCAACAGAAGGCATCAGGTACGTGTGTGACACACGGGGCCTGGTAATCAGCAGGTAAGCAATCATTCTAAGATGACCAACCATAGTGGCGCACACCTTTAATCCCAGCACTGGGGAGGCAGAGGCAGGCAGATCTCTGAGAATTCAAGGCCAGCCTGGTCTACATAGTGAATTCCAGGACAGCCACAGCTACATAGTGAGACTCTGTCTTGAGAAAACCAACAAGATCACTCTAACTGGGAGAGTTTACTTCTGTGGCCAGTATAGGTCACTCACATTGAGTCTGCACTCAGCAAGGACCTGCTGTTAATTCCACAGATCCTACAGGCAGTGGTTGGTGGGGGAAACAGGATTTAGAAACCATCACCATGGATGTGACCTAAATGCTGTGTGTCCCTGGTCCTGCTACTTATCCTCTCTGGGACCATGAAACTGGATGGCAAAACAGGTTCACATGCTGTTGTCCCTACCAAATGAGAAATGGAAGGACGTAAAGGTCAAAGGATAACTTTTCTTTGAAACACAGGACACACAACCTTTGGTTGGGTTTTAGACTCTATTTTCAGGTTTCAGTATGCACGAGACACAGACACATGGGGTTAATTTCCCTCCTTCCTTCCCTCTCTTGTCCCTCCTCTCCCTCCTTTCCATCTCTCCTCTCCCTTCTCCCACTACCTTTCTTTCACTAGGGCCTGTGGTTACTCTGGTGCTCTGGACGGCTTTACATGTGATGTAGCCAGGCTGGCCTGGAAGCTGTGGCAGTCCTCCTGCCCCAGCTTCCTGAGTGTTAGGGTTAGAGCTGCAATGCACCACACTCAGCCACACAGATTTCCTTGCTTTCTTTGCGCAGCTGAGCTGCAGCTGGAAGTGCTGAGACTTGGCAGTGGCCTGGCTCCTGATCACCCTGGGGGTCGGCAGTGGCCCAGTTCACACTCTAAGTGAAGGGAGGCTGTTTTTCCGCTCCTGTTCACCTGCCAGTCAGCCATATAACCTTGAGGACAGGTCACTAGGGGTCACATTTATTCATTTATTTTTCAGACAAGGTCTCACTATACAGCCCTGGCTGGCTGGCCTGGAACTCATAGAGATCCACCTGCCTCTGCCTCTAGAGTGCTGGAATGAAAGTTGTGTGTCATCATGCCTGGCCAAGGAGTCCCATTTAAAAGGGACAGGTGTTAGGCTCAGAGACAAGGGACTTCCCTAAAGTTGCACTGCAGCGGCAGCAGGTCCTGCTCTATTTACAGCAACAGTTTCCACCAGAGTTGTTCATGTTTTGATCAGAGGATGGGGGTGGGGTGCAGAACATGGGCTGGGGTGGTGATTCATTCTGATCGGCAGCTTCTCTGGGGACATTCTTGGGCAACTCTATCCTTAGTTCTTAGTCCTAAGCCCTGGGTCAGCCTGTCCTAAGGATGGAGAGGCAGTTACAGCCCCACATGCGGTCCATCCTAAATTCCCACCCTGTCCTCTAAGCAAAAAGGCACCCCATTGGCTGCAGTCCCTCCTTAGAGCTGGGCTATTGGCTAAATAGCTGCCTACCTCTGCCTATCAGCTCTGGATGGGAAAGAAAGGTTTGGGTGCTTTCTCTTCCTGCCTTCCGGCAGGAAAGCAAATGACTGAGGACACACACCCTGCTGTCCAGTCCCCTGTGTTCCTCTCCTCATCTTGGAGGGAATATCACCAACATGAGCACTGAATGCTGAACTCTTTCAAGGCAGTCACTGCCTCTCTGGGTCTCCCTGCCCATCTCTGGGCAATGGGAGTAGAGACTGTAGCTATTTACCTGGACAAGCTGTGCTGCGCAGGGGCTGGTGACCTTGGCAGTTACTCAGACCCACCCAGGCCTTGTGTCTGCCTGGGCCCCCGCCCACCACAAACATCAGCAAAGCAGGTGGGGACCTGATCAGCTGTGATGAAAAGGTATTCTGGAAAAGTACCTGGCAGACTATTAGAGGTCAGGGCTGGAGAGAGAGATGCTCAGTGGTTAAGGGCACCTGCTGCTCAGGACTTCCTATAATTTTTAACTCCAGTCCCAGAGGATCTGACGCTCTCTTCTGCCCCCATGAGGCACTGAATGCACTTGGTACACATGCATACACGAAGGCAAAACCTCATATGCATAAAAGAAAAATATTTTTTTAAAGGTGGGGGATGTAGCTGGGGAGATAGCTCAGGAGTTAAGACCACTGACTGCTGCTCTTCCAGAGGACCTGTATTTGGTTTTTCAGCTCGCACACGGCTGTCCACAACTGTCTGTAACTCCAGTTCCAGAGGATCTGATGACCTCTTCGGGCCCCTTCCAGCACCAGGCAGGAATGTGGTACATAGACATATATGCAGTCAAAACACTCATACACAGAAATTAACAAACAAAAGACCGGTGGCCCTGAGGTCTTGAGATACATGGAAAAAGGAAGAGCCACACTTTAGGAGAACAGACCCACAGCTGCCTCTTGAATCGTTCACTGGCCTGAACACTCACTCAGTGCCAGACCAAGGTCCAGATATTCGGGCCCAGTCCCACAAAACTACAGTCACGGTCTGAGTCTGTCCACTCCACCTCCTGACAGTGCACCCCACCCACCCGCTTCCTGCTGCACAGAAAGAACCTGCCGTCAGGGCGTGTGGATCAGCTCTGGTCACTCTGATGATATGACCACAGGTTTCCACACTGAACTTTGCCCCTCTCTTCTGGACTGCGTTTATCACAACGACAGCATCACAGCCCTCTGTTTACTCATGAGCATTCCCAGGACCATCTGTCTTCCTGGGCCTAGGGGACCTGGGCATCACCAGATTCTCACTCCTGCGCGCCTTGGTGGGCAAAGACCCTGGGAACCCGCGATAGCCCTCAGACCTTCCAGCCCTGATTCCTACAGTCGCCTCTTCCCCATGGTGTTGTTGCACCTTGACTCTCTGTCCCAGGGGCCCTTGCACTACCAGAGGACATCATCCCCAGACAGGTGGTCATGGCCACTCCGCATGGAGACTGCTGCCACGAGGAGCCCTCCACGAACTCACCCATATTGACGAAGCTCATGACCAGGTCGGCGCGACCCAACTGAGGCTGCGGGGGCCCGCCGTCGTCGTCATCGGCCATGGCGTGATACAGGTCCAGCATGAAGAGGGGCGCGGACGCTGGCTGCCGGGAGGCGGCGGGTGGCGCACGGGGTCGGGGCCGCCCAGGCAGCCCGAGCACGGCCAAGATCTCTCGCTGCATGTCTCGGCGCTCGCGCGCTCCTAGGCGACGCTGGGGACAGGTGTGTGGGGGACGCGGGCCGTGGCCGCCGCCCAGGGCGCACAGAGCCAGGCCCAGCAACCAGAGCGGCCCGGGTCGCACGGCCATCTCGGACGCTCAGCGGACGCGCATCCACTCGCGGCCGGCAGGGCCCGGGAGCGACGCCCCGACGGCGAGGACCGGACGGCGCAGCGGGTCCCCTGAGTTCGCACCTGTCGCGGGAGTTCTGCAGCGGCCGCGCACCACGCGCTCGGCAGCGGTCTCTAAGCCCGTAGGTCCCGCAGAGCAACTTGGGCTCCCGCAGCGCGGACCCGCGAGTGTCCGGAGCTGGACCTTCCGTGGCCTCACCGACCGGCGAGCGCTTCCTCGGCCCCGCCTCTTCCCAGGCCAACCAATGGGGGCTCGGGGGCGTGTCCGAGCCCGGGCGGACTACTGTCGGGCGTCTCCGCAGCTACCGCGGCGCAGAGTGGTGGGAGAGCCTGGTGCGACCCCGAGGTAAGTAGTGGGCGCGCTGGGGAGAGGCCTTCAAGGGTGTCCTGGATCCCCATCCAGCTTCCGGGGCGCACGCCGGGCTCCGCGCGGAGACGTCGGGGTCTCTGAAGCAGGCACCTGCGCCCTGGGGCGGGCGAGTTCCCGGGCAGCCGTGGGACCCGCCGCGTCGCCCTTCTCCTTCACACAGCGACATAGACGGAGCCCAGACACATAGTTCCGGCCGTCTGGGCTGGGCTGGTGCCAGCCGTGCTGCAAGGGTGGGGCACATTCCGTTGCCCTCAGCTGCCAGGGCCCAGTCCCCGCTACTCCTCGAGTGCCAGGCTCCTTCACCCGGCGGATCCCGTTGATGATCCCACATGGATGGCCTCTGGAACCTCCCGAAGGGGGCAAACCTTTGCTTAGCTCCTCATTTGTGACAGCCGCCAGCTGCTTGCAAGAAAGGAACCCCAGGAAAACTTTCTGACTTACACCCCTTTCTGCATTCGGGCCTCTCCTCGCTGCTGCCACAGCCTTGACTCTTGGTCGTAAAGGCTCCAAAGCGGCTCAAGTGTCACTGAGAGGAATTGACCAGGAAGGACGCAAGTCAGTGGGAGGAAAGTGCCCTGCAAAGGGAATGACTGTGTCAAGGCTGGGAGTGTCATAATGGCAGGTCGCAGCGCTTCCAGGCCTATTCTTAGTGTTCACGCACAGCACCGCTATGGAGCACACAGTGGTCTTTCCTTCCTTCGTCCTTCCCTCCCTCCCTCTCTCCCTCCCCTCCCCTCCCTCCCTCTCTCTCCCTTCCTCCCTTCTTCCTTCCTTCCTCCACCCCCCCCCGTAGGTTCTCACTATGTAGCCTTGGCTGACCTGTAACTTGCCCTGTCGGCCATTCTGGCCTCATACTCAGAGATATGCCTGCATACGCCTACCTCTGGGATTAAGACATGCGCTGCTGCTCCCTGCAAAACCTTTCTTTTTAACAGATGGGGAAACTGAGGCACACAGAGGTTAAATGCCTTACCTCTGGTCGCACAGCAGAGGAACTGAGGAGCTGAAGGGTGGCTGCTGGAGGGGCTCCGGGAGAGAGACCATAAAGAGCCCTGTAGGCGGTGGGTGCTATATGCGGATTTGGGTCAATTATGAATTCTCCAGTATGGATTCAAAATAAAAATCCGAATAACTGTATAATGGTCACTAAAATATACTGAGGTGATCCTTTCAAAAGTTTGCTTTTTCTTAAATGTGTGTATTTCCTGTGTACAGTGTCCTCCCCTCTGAGGTCAGAAGAGGGCAGTGGATCCCCTGGAACTGGAGTTACAGCCTGTTGTGAGCCACCTGCTGCTCTGGGAACTGAACTCAGGTCCTCTGAGGAGCAGTCAAGTGCTTTTAACTGCCGAGCCATCTCTCCAGGCTTGTTTCAAATTTCAAGAATCAACTAAATTCTTCAAGTAATCATCCACAGCCTGTTTTTTATCCAACAGGTCAATTTCCATACTACTTCAAAGTCCCCATAAAGATAAAGAATGGCGGGGAGCAGGAAGATCACTGCGAGCTCAAGGCCGGAATAGTTCACGTGGTTCTGGAAGGCTAGGGCTGGCTTCACAGCTCCACAGTCAGACCTTGTCTCCAAACAACAGAACAAGGAGGAGGAGAGTGAGGGGAATGGAAAGAAGGGAGAAAAGGGAAAAAATGCTGGCTTTCTAAGGACGAATGCTGCCAAGTAGCCTTTGAAACTGCCCACACTTAGGTTAGAACTAGAATGTTGAGGGACGTGTGGGCGTCAGGGAGGCAAGACAGGGGCTGAAGATGGAGGCAGATGTAGTAATAGAGGAGGTGAAGTGAGAGGCTGAATCCATAGGGCTTGACGAGTGGAGAAGGCAGTAAGATGTTCTCCATACAATTTTTGTTCAGAAGCTTGAGTCTCCTACCCACAGTTCCCCCCTGGTCCCCTCTCAACACCAATACCACACCATAACACCAAGAACCTTCCACCCCACCTGTAAGTCTCAGGTTGCATTCATTTTAGACAAGGCTAGACTGCCAGGCTACTTACTACAAGCAGCCCAGCCTGGGACTGGTTCTTGGGTAGGCGGGTGGGGGATCATTTATCTCAGCTTAGGAGCTAGCCACCTACTTCTTGTAAACTGAAACGGGGTTTAGCCAGCCACCCAACAGCCTCCACTCAGAATTCGGTTTATTAACAGTCATGATGGGCTGCTCTACTGGGCCCTGACCCAAGGCTCCACCTTTGAGTAGTTCCCACTGTAGCAGGGCTGACCATTTGTGAACTTGATCATTTCAAAGGCAGAATAAAAGCTGTTCCTCCAGAGGAGCTGGTGATGGTTCTGAAAGGGCAGAGCCGGGGTGCTGGGAAGAGAAGGGTTCCTCAGTGGAACCCCGGAACAGCAGAGGGACTAAGGTGGCTCAAGTTACTTGGAGAAGGTAGCGTCAAAGTGTGGACTTTTTGGCTCAGCTGCCGACTGTGATTTTGCTAAGCTACTTAACTTTATCCTTAGGGGGACTCAATATCATAGAATTGGGATGTGTAGTGAGAACTGTCTAGCGTACAAGTTCTCTGCAATGTATGGAATGCTGGCAAGTGATGTAAAGCTTCAGTAGGCACAACATTTGTATCATTTATCTTGAACGTGTGTGCAACATGCATGTGTGTGCCATATGTGGAGGTCAGAAAACAACTTGTGGGAATAGCTGGTCTTCTCTTACCATGTGGGCTCTGGCTTGAACTCAGGTCATTAGCCTTGGTGGCAAGCACCTTTGTTTGCTGACCCCTCTCACTGGCCATCAAACATGTATTTTTTAAAAATCACATCTCAGAACTGTTATTATGGGGGAGAGGCTCATGTAGAGGTTAGAGGATGATTTTGTGGAATCTGTTTCCAACCTTTTTGTGGGTTCTGGGGATTAAAGGGAAGTAGGTCTCCAGGCATGTGTGGCCTACACCTTTTCTGCTGATCCACCTTGTCAACCTCTGCAGTATTTTAAGCCTCTTTCTTGTCTATTTCCTATGTCTTACATAGTTCCCTGTTTAATGGAAATAAGCTTTCTGTGGTACTACTGAGCTCCCCCCCCCTTTTTTTGGGGTTGTTTTCTCTCTCCAGGGTTTTTCTGTGCAGCCTTGGTGTCCTGGATCGAGTGTTGTATACCAGGGTGGCCTGGAACTCACAGAAATCTGTCTGCCTCTGCTGGGATTGAAGGCATCCACCACCACCGGCCAGTTTCTGGTTTTGTTTTTAAGATTTAATTGCGTGTGCGCGCACATGAGTGCCTATGTCCTTAGAAGCTAAAACATTGAATTCCTTACCCTATGTGGGTACTGGGAACTTAGCTTAAGACCTGCAGGAGCAGTATATGCTCTTAAGCCTCGAGCCACCTCTCCAAGTGCTCCCCACCCCACCTGCCAGCTGAGCTTTATTGAATACTTAGAACCTAAGTCTCCTGGAAAGAAAGTAAGAGCAGATAGTCTACCCTGGAGGGATGGATGCTGCTGGGCATCAGGAGGCAGAAGCCAATTAAGATGAAAACACTATCTTACACTAAATTCCAACAGCTTTTTAAGAAAAAGACTTTAAACTAAAACCAAATCTATTTAAATTATGTGTGTGTAAAGCTGGTGGTGGCACATGACTCTAACCCCAGCACTTGGGAGGCAGAGGCAGCGCAAGACCAGCCTGGTCTACCTAGTGAGTTCCAGGACAGCCAAGGCTATATAGTAAGACCTTGTCTCAGAACCAAAATGAATAGGTCTGTGTGTCACATGTAGGTACGTACATGTGAGTGCAGATGCCTATAGAGGCAGCCTGATAAGGGTTCTGGGAACAAACCCAGGTTCTTTGGAAGAGCAGCAAATGCTCCTAGCATCTCTTCAGCCCCAGAAGATTATGTGTAGCATGTGTGTATGTGCATATTATGTGCAGGTATCCATGGAAACCAGAAGATTCCCTGCAGCTGGACTTACAGGTGGTTGTATGCCACTATATGAATGCTGAGAACTGAACCAAGTCTTCTCCAAGGGCAGCAAATGCTCTTAATGACTGAGCCAACTCTCCAAACCCAGGTTGACAGCTTTTCGGTCATCCAATTCCATGAAAGGAGTAAGTGTGGAACACACCAGGCTATATATTTCCTTCACTCTGAACATGTGACCTTACGTAGCTTTGGCAAACATGCATTTACAACTTTGCCAAATTCTAGAACTTAAGAGGGGCATGTGGCCTGAAGAGTAAGAACACAGATCTGAGTTTGAACCCCTCATTATTCAAGTAAATAGCTGGTTGTTGTAGTCATGTCAGGGCCAGCTAAGGACTGGAAGCAGAGGCATCACACTAGCACAGGGGTACAAGCCTCGACCCCAGAAGCATCCACCAGTGGCTTCACACCGGTCTCTTGAAAGCATACACCTACTTCTCCATCTATAAAACAAAGGGATCAGAATGGACTGCCTTCCAGAATTGAGAGCAGACATCCAGTGGGCTCAACTTCACCTGACCCATCTTCCCAATAATTAGGTAGTGTTTTCCTTCACCAGAATGGGAACTAGCAAGAGGGCCTCAGAGCGGCTATTCCCTCTACCTTGTCCACTGTGGACCATGACAGGAGGCCATGTGGGCAAACTAGTAAATTCAAATAGTGAAGGAAATGATGGTTCTTGGATTTATCTCTTTTTCTTTTTTTGGTTTTTCGAGACAGGGTTTCTCTGTGGCTTTGGAGCCTGTCCTGGAACTAGCTCTGTAGACTAGGCTGGTCTCGAACTCACAGAGATCCGCCTGCCTCTGCCTCCCGAGTGCTGGGATTAAAGGCGTGCGCCACCACCGCCCAGCTGTTCTTGGATTTATATAACTGCAAGACATCTGTCTAGGTGAGCACCAGGCGACATGTTATCATCTGGCCACTGTGGGAAGGGGTGGGCCAGTCTATGATCACCCACCCTGCAATCAGCCCTTTATGGTGCCAACTGATCAGCTAGTTCAGCAGAATCAAGTTCTTTCTGTGCCACAGCCCTGCGTGTCCACTTGGTTCCATCCTCAACAGCGGTCTCAAGGTTAACAGGGTAACTACTTGGGCTTGTGAAGTTCCATTAGGTCACAGGAATGTCATCCTACTGTGGGAAGTTTGCCCACCCCATAGGTGGACAGTGTCCCTACAAAGCTTTGTGAAAATATCTCACTTATTCGGTGCCTTGTTAAAATTAACAAGGATAAAATAAAGAAAAAAGTAATGAGTTCTATGATTTTTTTTCCATCAAGAAAACTCTTGTTGAACGATGTATTTAAGTACTACATTTTTATGCCTTAGGGGTAACATTTAAATATAAAGTAGTGGTTCAGAATAAAGCCAGGAATTACAAAACATTTGTTACCGCAAGCAATTTTAATACAAAAGTGTGTCTTGTTTTTAAACAGTTCATTGGTAGAGCTTCAATTCCTGCCTCAATTAAAACCAATTGAGATAATCACACAGCAACATGGTCAGAGCTGACGAGGAACAGCAGCTAAAAAATAGGAGCCCCAGACAGCCCCCCTTCATGGTCACTTGGTCAGCTGACTTTATTACACACAAAAAAGACGGAAGCAAACGGGACTGGTGAACAGGTGTGCTGGTGAACTCCGTCAAAGGATGAGCAAGTGTTTGTCTTAGGTCCACATTTCAAAATAGGCTTATGGAATTCATTCCTCAGTTTGTGGGAGTTGATCAATTTAAATAAATAGCGAAAAAAGAAAAAAGAAAGAAAAAGAAAAAAAGCAGATAAACAAATCTGTAATTCAGAGTGCCACCAAGGAGTCTCCTTCAACCAGGGCCTGGGGCCTGGTGAGCACAGGAGTTATTGATGGCTAGGCTGGATAGTTATTACAAATCAGTTTAAAACCCCAATGTTCTGAAGTTTCCTTTTACCCCTGAATCCTAGCAGCCATGTGCCTTTAACACCCAGTACTGAGACTTTAAGACAGTATTGCAATGAACTCTTTGCAAAAGCTATCTAGATGAGGTTCTGTCTCTACAGCTAAAATTCCATGACAGTAGAACAATGGAAATGCAATCTTAAGTGCCCTCTCCTTAGTTCTTGCTGATTGAGGTGTCTGTGATTTAAAAAGAAGAGTTCCTTAAATATTGCGGAATTCTTATTTTTTAATATAATTTATCTTGCTGATATAGCAAGTTAAGTTTATAAAGATGCATTTAGGAATAATCCTAAAAGATAAAGCAGGTTTACAACCCTGCGCCACATGAACCCTATTTAGGCTTTTCTTTTTAATACACATTTGTGTCTTGACCTTTTGTTTTCCTCAAATATTTCATCTCTGGGCCCCATCCATTACAGGGTTACCAGGAGGCAAATTTTATCTACATAAATATTCACATGAAAATAGTAACTTACAAAAAGGAAAAAAAATAAGGCAGCTTCATAACACAATTATTCTTTTACAATTTTAACAATATAACTTCTCCCGTTCAGAATAAATATACACCCAATGTATGGAGCAGGATTCAAAGTGGATAGTGGTATGGGGTGCTTGTACAGTGTTATCGCTTGGGACCCGGAGTCCTGGGGGAGGCAGTGGTGGTCTTCTTAGACATGGTTGGGATTTTGGAAGGTTTGGTAAGCCCTCTTCTGGAGCTGCCCTGGCCCCCTGCAGCGCTGCTCTCAGAAGTGTCTGAACAAGCTGACTGAGTCTCTAGAAGGTCAAAGTCAGAGGCATCACTTCCTCTCCGGCTACTGGCTCGACTCCCGGCCCGGCTCCCGGCCCGACTCCCAGGACGGCTGGCAGACTTTTTAGGGTCTGGAATTGAAGAGTAAAGCAGGAAATTTAATGGAGAAGTCATGCTATGAAAACACAAGTGACCGGAGGCCAAGAGGTTGCTGCTAATAGCACTTGATTTGCTGAGTGGCTTGGGGGAAACCACGCCATTCTGGACCCACATTTCATCAGCACAGCAGGTACTGAGCTTTGTCTGCTTTGTGAGGCTACCTGTCACCCTGAGCAGCAGAAAGTGAACTGATGAGGTTGCAGCATATGTGAGCAGATGGCAAATGGAGGTGCAGGTGGGAAGAGGAGAATCTAAGAGGTCAGTTTTTAGGCTCCCAGGAGGAGTTGCAGTCAGCCAGCTTCCACTTCCCCAGTAGTCATAAAAACACGGCACCCTGGGAAAGTTGCTAACAGCTTGCATTAGCTCCAGTGTTGAGTGTCAGAGTTCGCTGCATTGACAAGAAAAGCAATGGCTGCCCAAAGAGTGCAAGTGTCTTTCTGGGCAGGACATCAAGGGCTCATCCTAACACTGGTTCCTGAGAGGCTGACATTTGCCCAATTCAAAGCAGCTGGGCTATTCCTCCCACCCTCAGCCCTGTGTACGGTAGATAACTTACCTGCCCGGTTAGTTTTGGCACCTGTGGAAGCTGGGGAAGAGCTATTGCTGGTGTCGCCAGCAAGGGATGTCCGGCTAGAATGGAAAGTTGGTGTTGGCCGTTTCAGCTTGCTGCCTGTCGATGGAATAACCTTCAAAATAATAAAAGTTCATATTTACTTGATAAAATCTTTGATAAGTATGTAATTATATTGTCTATTTAAAAGTTTCTTTATAGACACCCATTTGAAAAAGCAAATTAAAAGTCCAGGAAAACAAAGATCAATTCACAAAATGCCCTAGATCACAGATTTTTTTAAAAAATATTCTCAAGATGAGGTTTCAAGGTCCAATTAAAACCTTTGGAGTGTCTTCTAATACCTGCCATCCCCTAGGAATGGCAACTTTTCAGTGCCTGTTATCCTGCTGATAAATCTCCCTAGAAATGTGAGATCTTCAAGTAGTAAGACATTACAGCTACAAATGAATGATGGGTAACAAGAAGAGAAATTCAAATAGCCCTATGTACCAGTGTGCTGGGGCAGCAATCTAAAGCAGGCTCAAGCAACAGCTACCTGCCATCAGCACACGCAACAGATGTCAAGATCTCATCATGAGACAGCCTGTATCTCTCTGCTTTTCCCTCAGGAGATGAGGGATGGATCCTGGCTCTACATTTCTATCACACACCCTTCTGGTTCAGCCATCTTAGCTGTCTGGGCCTCCCTGCTGTTTGCCCTATATCCTGGGAAGTCTTGTCCCCTTGTTCTTAACTGAGCCCACACTGTTACTGTACGATAACCTTCCTCTCCAAACACACGCATGGCTTAGACCATGTACCTCAGGGCTATGTTGAGAGGGTAATCTCGTCAAGATGCCTCACCTCTCAACACCACTCGAGGCTTTCTTCCACTTCTGCGTTTCTACTTTTAAGGATAGCATTTTCACACCTGACGTACATATCTGCTTATGGCCTCTTTGTCCCACATTAAAGCATTAATTCCATAAAAGCAGAAGCTTTTGTTTTATTGATGTACTCTTACATCTTTGCACCTACAACTATGTGGCTAAAAAGGACTCCATCCCACCTTGCTGAATAATCCTAACCTGACTTTATGTGATTTTTAAAAATATCATACTGTAGAGAAAGAGCATTTTAAAGTCTGTCTTAAAATATTACTATGACATGGTATACAATTCCAGCTTTTCCTTGAAGTAAGTTGGGTAAATTGTTTTCCAGAACCTTTAAGATGCTTATATAGATAAGAGAGTAAAGCACCCCATGTCATTGTGCAGGTTGAATTTCTTCACAAAGGAAAAGCAAAAGCAACAGGAAGTGATTGATACTCAAGCAGGAACTCTCCTGGCCACCAGGAGGAGCAGCACCAGTTCTAAGAGCTATCCTTCCTGAGCACTGCTGCCTGGAGCTCACAGATCTGGCGCTTCTGGACTGGGGTTCTAATTTAGGGCCTGGCCTGGGCACAGAGTATTGATGAGTACAGAACTTAAAATGAAGGGTTATATTGTAAGATAAGACAAAAAAGGGCCATCTCAGAATCCTATGGAGTCTGTGTCATGAGCAACATGGACACTTTTCACATGTGGGATTTCAATGGAGCTGGAAACCCCAGAGGGAAAAGGCAAGGGCAAGCTAAATCTTAGGTTCTCGGGCAGTTGGCTGGATCTTAAGTTGAGACCACAGTTCTCAGCTGGTTTGACCCAGGCGTGGGGTAAGTCCACAAGCGGCTGTTTATTCACAGCCCTGGCTTCTGTGCCCAACCAAAGATGGCACCATGCTTGGAGGGTTAGAGCCCAACATTCTCTGCAGGGGCTAAGAGATGCAAAATATGCTGCTAGTGCACAGCCTCCCTGCCCAGGTTTTGTTTCAGCTTCTTTCTTTTCCTCTTTAGAGGCAGGCTCTCAATACATGGTCCACATGGCTTTGACATCAGACCTGCTGCCTCAGCCTCCCATGTGCTGGGATTATAGGTGTGTGCTACAACACCCACCCATGTTTTGATTCTCCAACACTCTTCCTCCAAAAGTGTTTAGGTATTTTAATGGCTGTATGTGAACATGCTTAACTGTTGGTATGTGTATTTAAATCAAAGCTACAGAAATCCAGGTGCCTAAGCCAAGGAACCAAGAAGGTGGAACTGGAGCCCCAGAGCAGTGGCCACTTGTAGGGAAACTGTGCTTGACCTGAGTAGATAGCACCCATGCCTTGGACCCATGTGGCAGCACCAACCACCCTAGGGAGGGGTCTTGCAAATCATCCTCCTGTTCTAAACACATAGAACATTGATGAACATGCACTGTGGTTTAATTTCAAGTGTTTATAACTCGTCTGTATAGCTGACATTTGGAGATTTCAAGAGACCTAATTACAAGTACTATCAACAAATAAATAGCCAGGAATGACTTATCAATCATCCTGAACAAATGTTATGCTTTAAAACTTGTAAAGCTGCTAAACAATCTTGTTTTAGGCATCTCTTACTCATCTCCAATTTTGGTGAATCCGAGTTAGAAACTCCTGAAAACACTTGGCCAACTTGATCAACCAGCTGTGTCAGCAAGCACCCCAAAGATGGAAGAGACTTTGGCCTCATGTCAGGAAAAAAAGTTAGGCTGGTTCTTGGCATGAGTGAGGGCCTCTTCATGACCGTGTCCCACTCAGCAAAGCCATACTCTACCTCAGGGCTGAGGAGCTGGAGGTCAGGACAATGGCTGTCCCTGACATGGGCGCCAGCTTTACTGTTTACCAACCAGGGTTTGTCATAACAGCGAGAGAACTGAAGTGGAGTCTGTGGAATGGAAATCCAAAGGGAAGGGCGGGAACAATTGAAAAATTGAACAGAAAAGGGAGTAAATTGGGGGAGGGGGGCAACGACACTAAATTTTAAAGAAACAGAAATAAAATACATGGAAGTCCAATGGGCCAAGATGGAGCAGGCAGAAAGGTATTCTTCACCTATAGCTCGCTGTGCCAACAAAGCTCATCTGTCAGCTTCAGCTGCACAGACAGTACCTAGACTTTCCAAACCAGTGACCTAACTCTGGAAAAGCTCCAACTCAAAATGGGAGTAAGATGGAAGAATCTTTTCTGATATAACCAGCCTGAATATGCATTTTACAAAATCCCTCAAAGGTGGTGATCTGTGTACTGTGGGGGTTTGGGCAGAGTTGCTCTACGTTTTTATGTTCTTTTCTTTGCTAGTCTTTTCAGGGGCTGCCCATCAATGAACATCTACCAAGATGGGAATGGGAAAGGACAGCACAAAGGTCAGCACACACCTTGGTCCCGCTGGCTGGGGTGGCTGGAGAAGAAGGCATGGACGTACAGCTGTGATTACTCTGACTAGCACTTGAGCTGGAGCGAGTGGGAGAAGCTGCTCGGGAAGATGGCTTGGACCTTCGACCCCGTGATCGGAATGGAGTCATTCCCTGGGATGCCCCTTCTGGCAGGATGAATTTTTCTCGAAGTTCTATGTTAGTTCTGCCTCGTGCTAAAAAGAAAACAAACACACGTACATGCATATAGTCAATTATCTTAAAAATGTATCTTGGATAGTCATACAGTTGCTTGACCCCATGATAACAGTAGGGTATGCATAGGTTTTATACCACCTATGGATTCTTTAAAAACAGCTTTGCCATGTTCTGACCCACAGCAGATACACTGGCTAAGATCTTAGCTTGCTCTAACAAGCAAGCCTATCAACAGAGGACCATCCACTCTGCTGTCATCATCTGGCTTTGCTGCTGTCCCCTGGGGTAAGCAAACTGTAGCTGCCAAGGAGACACAGATGCAACAGGACACAAGCTTCTGACCTTAATCAAACTCCTGTTTTCTCTCTCATAGACATGCGTACTTTTTGCTGAATTTTTGCAAGATATATGGTAATGATATAGTGGAGAAAGGTGGCATCAAGACGCTTCCATTTGAATTCTGTCAATAACAGTCCTAATGAAAGGGGTCCAGGAAGCCAGGACAGTAAAGATGAGGACAGATTCTTTAAGAAGTAAACATGTAAGGAGAGAGAAAGACCAAGACCGTGCACAAAACTGCGGGTGAGAATCCGTTAGGTAAAAAGCTGAGAGCAGCAGGAAGCTGGAAGAGCGACTGAAGCAGGAGAGGAACTGAGGAAGACTCGGGGACAGTAGTGAAGGCTAACAGGTGCTACCTCGGGGTCTTCTGGAGCTGTGAGATCAGAACTTCAAATACAGATGCAGTCAGAGCTATCAAGTACAGTCAGAACAAATGTTGGTGTTAAAGACACTGCTAATTTTAAAAGAAATACTTCCTCTGGAAAAAGATCCTTTGATTTCTCACTGGACAATGCCCTCCAGTAACCCTGGACCTGCTTGTCCACTCTAGACGGTTCATTCTAAGACTATATTATACCTATCTATCTGGCAGGCAGTAAAGGAGTCCTAATTGAGTAAACATTTGATAGTTCCCTTCTAAACATACTGCCCGAGGGAAGAAAAAAAATCATCAGAGGATACAAGAGGAAGCCTTGGGAATGGTAACTAGTTGGGGACAGCCACATTTAAAATGCTTTAGAAAAGGCAATAGGCGGGTGGTAGCATGAACGAGCTACTTCATAGACTGAGGCAGGAAGATGTTTCAGCCCATGAGTTTGAGACTAGCTTGGGCAAACAGAGCAAAATTTCATCTCAACAAACATACAATAAAGAGGACAATCTATAGTAACGGAGTGGTAAGATTATGTTCCTCCCCACACTACAATTTATACAGTATCACCACATGCAATACTAACTACACTTGATTTTCAGAAGCATCTTTATCTCACTAGACAAAGGAATGGAAGAGCCTACAAAGACTGGTCAAGTCACAGCAGAGGCAGCCTGTTTGTTAGCTATTCTCTTTACCCTGCCTCCCAGCCATTCCTGGCCATTCTCTTTAAGGCATCACCCACATCAGCTTTTCTCCATGGCATTTGCTGGGTAAAGGTCTACTTCATAACAAGACCTCCTTGGAGCTCCAGAAGCCATGTAAACACCAGGTATGTAGGTGTGCATCTGTAACTGCAGAGCTAGGGAGAGGAGGTAAGCAGATCCTGGGGCTCACTGGTTAGTCAGCCCAGTCCAAACAGCAAGCTCCGGGTTTAGTGAGATATCCCGACGCCAGCCTTTGGTTTTTACAAGCTTTAGCACACCTGCACCCTTCCTCTGACAAGAACAAAAGTTGCTCATTCTTACAACCTATAGCAGGCACATCCTGATTAACATACTGGCATATTTTCATTTCTCTGAGCAACTGTATACATACTTTTAATACAAAAATATCAGGACCATACCTCCATTTCCTGTGTCTCTCATGTTAAATTCCAACTAACTTCAAGGTATAATTTCATCATATATGTCACTTTACTGGTTAAATGTTGCATTTCTAATTTGTTAATAGTTTTAAAAATACAGCTTCTAAAACATTTTTGTACATATTCTGACATTTCCTAAGGATAAATTTATACAAGTAGCTTTGCTGGGGGAGGGAGAGACATTTTCTTTAGAGGTGTAACCACTTGCTGTCTATGCCTCTTCAGTAACCCTAGTTAAACTCTGGTTCAATGGGCGTACACTTGTACATGTGTACACCCACACACAAAGTTATAAGTCAAGTATTTTTAGGTTGATACAAGTGCCTTGTCTGCATATATGTATAGGTACCATGTGTGCCTAATGACTGTGGAGGTCAGAAGAGGGGAATCCCCTGGAAACAGAGCTACGGATGGCTATGAGCCATTAGATTAGTTCTGGGAACTGAAACTGCTGTGTCCTCTGAGAGAGAGAGAGAGAGAGAGAGAGAGACTGAGAATGTCTATGTGCACATGAATGCAGGTACTCACAGAAGACAGAAGAGGGCATTAGATCCTCTGGAACTTGACTTGCAGGCAGTTGTAAGTCTCCTAATGTGGGTGGGAACTGAACTCTGATCCTCTAAAAGGGCATTATATGCTCTTAACTGCTGACTCAGCCATTTCTCCAGTCCTGAAAACCACCTTTTAAAATCTCCATAAATGAGTTCTAGATCTTTACTACCCGAGGGAAGTAATAGCTAACCCTTTAAAACATACATTAGGTACAGGTGTACAGGTTTTTAAAAGCAGAAAAACGGCACAGTGCGTGTGTAAGTGGGAGGTCAGTTTTTTCCTTCCACTATGTGGGTCCAGTCATCAAGCTTGGCAGCAAGTGCCTTTATCTGCTGAGCCATCTCATCTCACTAGACCTAGAAGCACTGGTTTTATCTCTACCCAAAGCATTATGTATGATCTTTGCACAAAAACAAATAAGACCCACTATGGCAGTATCAGAAAACTGTATAAACAGCAAACCCATCTTTAGTGGAATTTGATTATTTTTTAAATTTGGCTAAACCAACACATGATTTGAGATTGTTTATCATTTCAGTAGCTATGTAAAAGAAGTAAGAAAAGATTTAGGATTAATAATCTTGTCACTAATTCTATGATGTCCTCAGTATGTTATCTTCTATAGTTCACAGGCACAAAGACTACAACAGCAGTTGGCTCTACAGAAGCTCTGGATAGGTCCTTCTCCACTCTGTCTATTTTTTGATGAAGGGTCTTACTATGTAGCCCAGGCTACCATTCTTGATCCTTCTGCTTCTGCCTTAAATAGCTGGAATTACAGCAAATACTATCAGCCCAGCAAGTAACTTGTCTTCTTGATGTTCCTGTCCCTCCAGCTTCCTGCCAGGCCCTCTAGCCCTTGGGCGTTGACTTCTAGCACTGTTCTGACAGGACAAGATTTTGCCCACTGATGGCAGCTACTGAAAGCTGCCGGTAAGTTCTATTTCAGTCAATGAACAGAAGTTGATCACCAAGCTGCAAGGTGGCATTCTTGGAGACCTGGAGTGTCTTACCTTTGCTCTGAAAGATGAAGAAGAGGGCCACCACTTCCCATAGAAAATAGCTACTAGATCTACCTCCCAAATGTCCTTGGGTTTCTGATTTTTACTGAGGAAGATAAAGCAGGCAGTATTCTTCCAGCCAGCAGCTTGTGAACAGAGCAGGCAGCAAACAGGCAACCAGGGGTTATAAACGCCACATGCAGTGCCGTTGTTGCTTAGCTTAACTTTTTACATGATGGGAAAAATGGGACCATGGTAGATTTAGAGAACACTGTTTTGTTGTTTTTACAGAGATAAGGTTAAAAAGATATGTATGTTGTTCCTCATTTAAAACAGTGAAAAGATTCTTAAATCAAGGACACTGGTTTATGATAAAATTAAATGCTAAAACTAAATAAAACTCAAATTTAAAAACTTCTGAGTAATCATTTACTCCTCAGCTATTATTCTGGCTTGTTGGAGTAAATGCAGAATGAATTAAAGAGAAGAAATTTATAGATACTCATATACTCATGTGAGAACCATACCATTTAGATTTCTCTAAATCTTTCAGAATGATTAAAAACTACTTCCAAAGAAGTTATGTAACTGTACTGCAAACATTTATTTTTGCTTAGTTTATGAATAAGCTTTAATAACCTAATTGCACAGGCTGGACCAACTATACACACAGGGGACATGCAAGAGAATAGGGTGGTGGTCAGGACCACCGCTCAAAAGCCTGGCTGGCCCTTAAGTTACTTAAAATTTCCATACCTCAAGCTCCTACTCTATAAAATGGAGATAACAGAATCTACACCTCATAGGATGAATATGAGATGCAATTGTGTTTTTATTTATAAAGTACTTATGTAGAGGTATTTATTTATTTTTATTTACTTATTCTTAATGTAGAGGTATTTAGTAAATAGTATTAAATTCTGTGGATACCATCTCATTAGAGATAGCCAAGGCAGCGGATATCAGAAAGCCAAGAGATATTACAGTTTTGGAAGCAAAGCCATTCTCAAAGGACAGGTGAAGAGGGACAAAGCATAAAAGCCAACCTATGGGAGACTGACTGGAAATCGAAGAGCTGGAATCAGAACGCTTTATTTTACTCCCGGGATGATGAACTGGAATAAAAAAGATGTAAACACAAAGACAGAGACAGAGTAGGAAACACAGAAACTAGTCAGGAAGACAGAGCTGGGCTCCTGTGTACCCACATGCAGTTCTAACAGGAAAAAGGAGAGGACGTGGCTGGGCAGGATGCAGCAGCTGGGATCTGGCCATTTGTCCCCTTGCTGCAGCTGTGACTACCAGCTGCTCAAGCTAAGCTCCCATTTTCTTTTGCCTGGGGGTGGTTGTCTTTTCCTGTCTTGTTTAGGCAACCGTCTGTGGGGCTGTGGTAACTAGCCCTCTGCATGGGAAGGGTTCTGAGTCTCAGTCACAGGAAGCACAGACTAGAGGATCAGAGGCTTTAAGAACCCGAAAGCGTACACAAGGCTTCCCTCTAGGTTAGTGCTAATGTCACACCAAACATAAATCGGTAAAACCAATAGATTCTTTTTCTGTTTTGGAGACAGGGTTTCATTCTAGCTCAGGGTGGCTTTGAACTTGCTATGAACCTGAGGATGACTTTCAACACTTTATCTCCTGCCTCCACCTCCCAAATATGAAAGCTTGGACACCAACAAATTCTTAATTCTCATTCCTGTGTTCTTTCCTGACAGCTTTAGCTTCTTCAGGTTTTTCTACCCGAAACTCTGGGTTCTAATCTGGGCTGGATGATACAATATCAGACACCTTAATAACAAGACAAAAATCAGAAAGACCCACCATCAATGCTTCCCAGAAAAGCAGTGTGGGTTGATCATACACCTTTCCATGTAATGTGGGGTGCTTCCTTACCTCGGCAGGGATCGTTTTTCACCAAGAACTCATCCAAGGCCATCCATCCTCCACCAACACGGACCATCACAGTGCTGCGCAGAATACGGACCAGCCGCAACTGCTGAGAATCCCCAAACTGGAATCAAGGGGAAATTCAGTTAACAGGAGCACCTTAGTGTAGACTTATACTCCCTCCACACTCCCAAAGCAGACTGTATTCAGACAGGAATGATGTGGCAGTCGGGAAAGAATTTAGAACTCAATTTTGCATTTTTACATTGTCAGAAAAAGGTCAGCAAACAGAAAAGCAAAAAGACTACCTATGAGCCACTGTCATGATATCCTTCCACTGGGATAAAATTAGCTCCTGATGGCCACATCCTGGCTCCTGTACCACAAGTAAAGGAGGCAAGAAGGACATGTATTTGTTCACTTGGATTCTTCTGAAGATTCTGCCAGAGGGAGCACCCCACACTGTTATGTTTATTTCTTTAAAGAATGGGGATCAACTTCTGAATACAGTGTGCTGGAAAGTTAAATGGATGGCAGCAAATACTAAGTCAAGCATTAAAAAGACTCTTGCAAAGCATCCTCATTACAAGCTTAGGAAGAAGTTTGGTTTCTGTTCATCCAGTTCTCAGAAGTAAACCCTATATGAACTCTGATTGTGATGTCACCAGGAGAAAAAGTTTTCAAGCTGAATAAATGATTAGATGGAATTAAAATTTAGTTGAAGAAACAGAAATTTTAATCTCTTATCATGATTAGAAACAGTGTTCAATAATCATTCTGGACCTTAGAAAAAAGTAAGACGAGCTTTTTATTGTTTCTAATCTCCTACTTCCCAGTTCTACCTTAATATGTGGAGCTTCCCAGGGTACAAACCACCTCTTCCCAAAATGAAGCAACAAAAAAGAAGCATACTAAGATTTTAAAACAAACACCAGACCAAAAGTCAAAGAAATAGAATTCCTAAGGCTACTAAGGAGACTGTTTGGGGCAGGTAGGTAAAAAGAAGGACTTAACCTCTTAACTAGGATTTTCAAGGTTATGGGAAAATCATAACTTTGAAACAGGGAGAAAAACTGAAATTGCAAGAAAGGATGTTTGAGGAGGATACACAGCCATCCTCCTCAGTAATAATAAACAGTGCTATTGGTTATCTCTGCATTCCTCTGCTGCTCTGGCTCAGGTGCACTATGTACACAGGAAGAAGTCTGGAAAATGCTTTCTCTTCCCTCTCCAGCCATTTACTCCAAAAACGAATAGTCTTACAGCATTTGTCTCACACAGCACTTAATGTTTACACAAAGTGGTCAGAGTGACAGTACGGTGGAGCAGAATCAGCACTTCTCACAGCTGTAAGGAAAAAGACCCTTTCTGGAAAGGAAGCTATTCCCTACCTTTGAGGGAACAGACCTGATGTGCCATTAGTAACCTGAGCCACTATTTTGGGTTTTCTCTGAATAAATGAGGACTAGAAAGGATATGCCCCTGTGTGTCTCCCAGAGTCAAAGGGAAGGGGTGGTCTAGAAATACTAAACCCTCCAGTTTGTTACCCACTGACCTCAGGGTTGCTTTTCCTTAGTATCTATCTCCCCAAAGCTGTTGGAAAGATTCTAATTTGTTAGAATTATTAAACACTCCAGGGAGTGGGGGGCTGGGGAAGAGCCACCAAGAACTCAGGCAGAATCTTGCCAGTCACTGTTTCCTTCTCTCACTGGGACTTAAGTTCTTATGATATCAGCTGTGTGAGTGTGGCATGCAACCTTTGAGGCCTCCAGTACAACATGTATAAAATGGACTTCATAATTCTGCTCACAATATTAGAGCGACTCACCAAATCCTCCCCAGGTTAATGGAGTAGTAGAGTAGGGTGTCAGTGCGCCATCAAAGGGACCCTACCTAATAGGTGCAATCATCAGAAGTAGGCATGCTGGGCACTTGACTGTAATTATTATTGACTAGTTGTGGCACTGGGGACAGACTCTAAGAATGTGTAAGGCAAATGTTCTATTACTGAGATACACTATTAGGTTTGTATTTTTATTTTCAAAATTTGAAACAGGGACTTGTCAACTTTCCAAAGCTAGCTTCAAATTTGCCTCCCAAGGAGCTAGGATTACAGCTATAAGGAAGATATTATGCCCAGCTCATGAGGATTTATTTAAAACCAACTTGACTGTTTTCAATCTTATATTTTTCTAGTCTTTGTTCTTCCCACTGGCCCAGAATATTACTGTAGTTAGTGATTATTGCAGTAATTTATTTAACAGTGATTTAGGACTTCAAATTAACTCTTAGTGTTTCTAACTTCCTGCCAGATAGATTTCATTCATGCAGCTTCCTTCCACATTTGACAGACAGCATCCAAGAACCCTCAAAAGAAATCTCAGAGGTTAGAGTTGCCAAGTGGAGTCAAGACTTTCAATACTTTGTGCAAATCTAATTTGAACTCATTTCATTTTGGATAGTTGGCTATAATCTGCAAATTTCAGGCAGAAGTCAACTACGTTTTCCACATTATAATAAAATTTGTATTTTTAAAATATAAATATAAAGACCTGTAACTATTAAGTTAGTACTTAGATAATATTAAGATACCCTCAGAACTTTTTCACTCAAGTATACATTAGAAAATTTGTATTAAAAGACTGGCAATAAATCAGAACCATGCCAATGGTACTCTGACCCCAAACACAGAAGTCTAAGTCTAGGCTCTTTACAGGTGGAATGGATGCTATCAGAGCCTTGATTATTTCTGAGTCATAACAGTAGTAACTCAGTGCAGCACAATCTCATTGTTTTTTCCAGCCTAATTTGGAATGGCAAAATTCATTTTTTAAAAAAAATATAAAATTGTATCTTTTTGCTGATGAGACAGCTTTGTGATAATAGCTTTGTTAGCAGTTTCTCCACTTGGTAAGATAACCAGATGTGACCCAGGCATGCTTCCAGAAGATTATGTCCTTTCCCCATAGCAAAGAACAGGCAACATCAGCTACAAAGACCACATCCACCGAGAAGGACATTGCAAGGCACACTGTACCTGATTGCCGAGGAAGAACTATAGACAGTAAGAGTAAAGGATGCAGGGGAAAAAAGAGAACATTTTGTCAAGTTAACACTAAGACACAGCAATTTTATCATATTACCAATCTAAGTACACACTGACCACCGACATGGGAACAATTTTACAACTAAAGCCTGAACGCTCCATCTAGTGCTTCTTTTGTCAATCCATTTTACTCATTGGTAATTAACAAACAACAAACAAACACAGTTACTCCAAACAAAACAACAACAAAAATAAACACAAGAAAACAAAATCCAAGATTTAAGATAGAGCTTACTAAGTGCTCTGAGCTGGGTAAGAGGCAGAACTACCTGCCCTCTTCACTAAAAACAGCATGAACTTGGTGCACTCAGGATATCCCAACCCCAGTCGTGGCAGGTGAGCCCAGGGTTTTGTACATGCTGTGTAAGCACTTTCCTATTGAGCTTTAGCCTCTGAGGACATTTTTGAGTTCCTAATGGAACCTGGATATTCCTGTGTTTTCAACTGAAGATGGCCATCTAAGTCTTCTTTGCTAAGCATAGATTTTTTTTTTCTTGAAATTTTAGGGCTCCTTGACAAGCTGATGAACAGTTAAGGAGACCTGGTTTAGGTCTCTACTACACCCCTGACTCTAGTCCCAAGAGAAGCTAAAACACAAGTATACTTTACTGTTTCTTCTGGCCACACCTAACAAGTCTTTCCAGAGAAGGAGACTGGTTCCTCAGTGCATGTGGGTCGTGGCTGTAGCCCAGCTCAGCACAGGAACACTAATGTGCTGGGGCCTTGACACATCAACTTCCATGAGCGCGGGAGCACTTATGTTTGCAATGACCAGTTCTTGGGGATAAGGCATCACTTTTTTTTAAGTGAAAAAATTAGAACAAAGGAAAATTTGTATGTGCACAAACACATCAGAGGACATTTTTTGAGTGTATGTTTCTCCTTTTACCATGTGGCTCCTAGGACTTGAACTCAGGTTGTTAGGCTTGGTGGCAAGTACCTTTACATGCTGAATCATCTCCAGCTCCTCATCCCTACTTAAAAAAAATTGAAATATTTTTGTGATATAGATGTGGGGAGCTGGAACTTACTATGTAGAGTTGACCTTGAATTTACAATGATCCTTCTGCCTTTGCCTCCCAACTTGTGTGGTTACAGACAGATTACCAGGCTCTGCTTCATAAGTCTTGATAAAACTGTTTCCCAAGGTTCCTTATCCTCAGGCCCTGAAGACCTAGGTCGGCAGTGAGAATGAGGGGCTCTAAAACGTTATGTTTTCTTTCTTTCTTTCTTTCTTTCTCTCTCTCTCTCTCTCTCTCTCTCTCTCTCTCTCTCTCTCTCTCTCTCTTTCTTTCTTTGGTTTTTCAAGACAGGGTTTCTCTGTGGCTTTGGAGCCTGTCCTGGAACTAGCTCTTGTAGACCAAGCTGGCCTCGAACTCACAGAGATCCTCCTATTTCTGCCTCTCAAGTGCTGGGGTTAAAAGTGCGCGCCACCACCGGCCGGCTAAATGTTTTCTATCTTGTCAATTATAAACTACGGTTTCCCTGGAAAATGGTAACTTTTCAGATGAAATTACACAGGGCATGAAACCAGACACCTATGAATGAATGTCCATGGGTTCCTGGCCTCTGGAGGCACCAGGAGTGAAAAGGCAGGACGACACGGGATGAAATGACCTCCACAGATGGTGGGTTTGTTTTCTCTTCCTTACCCGGTATTTATTCTCTCCAATCTGCTCCACCTGAAATCTTTTTGCACACTTGCACTGCGCCACTTGTCTTGTGACCTGTTGGTTGTGAACAGCAAAATGGTATAAGGGCAGAGAAGGACTTTCTGTTTTAAATATAAACAGAGAAGCTACTCATTATTTCTTTCTTTCTTTCTTTTTTTTTTTTAAAACAGTTTTGCCTTTTGCCTTTGGAAACAGGATCTCACTCTGAAGTCCAGGCGGTCCTAGAACTTGCTAAGCAAACTACCCTGGTCGCCAACTCTGAGAGATCTTGTCTGCCTTTGTCTTCTAAGATGTTGGGATTAGAGGCCTCTGCCTGGTTCATCTTAGGCTTTTAATACATGTGTTTATCTTTTACTCAAAATTTAACCCTTCTTGAGATAAGAGATACTGAGAAAAAAAAAAAAAGAACACCAGATGAAAGAAATATTCTTCATCATTACTTCAAAATTCTTTAGAGGAAAAGCGCTAATACAGACCTATCAAAATCAAATGACCAATAAAGTAAATCATGAACTGAACGAAATTTCTACGTAGAAATTTCCAGAGATCAGTCTCTTTCCACATTTATGTGGTTCCAGGGACTGAATCAGGTCATCGCAAAGCACTTTTCCCCACTGAGTCACCGACACACCCATGATACAGTTCACCCCTTATTGCTGCATTTGAAGCCCACTTGATCCCTTATAAGTCCCCCTATGGACCTTATAGCACTATAGACGTGAGTATTAGAGTTGGATCCATCCTCTAGACCTTCCCAAAATGAGTCACACATCCAAATTCAAAGCAATATAAACCTATGGTCAAAATACTCTACTCCAAATTCCCCATACCTCATCTTCAATTTTATCTGCATCAGTGGTTGGTCGATAGGCATCCTTGTTGGGATGTAGGGCAGCCACAAATTCATAGTAGTCAATGTAGCCATCCCCATCTCTGTCAAAAATGTCAGCCACAGCTGTCATCTCTAACTTGGTGGTAGGAAACTCTGGGGAAAAGAAAACATGATTTAAAACACTGAAACTTTATGTGGCTGGTTGGCAATTATACAAGTACCTGAAGAAAAAGAATTATATCTTGATCTTTTCCTAAACAACAACAAAACCACCACATATTTACTCTAGAAAATTCAGGAGACAACAAATTTTAAAGATACAAATCATTGGCTCAGCTTTAAGAGTACTGTTGCTCTTGTTTTTTTTTTTTTTTTTTTTTTGGGTTTTTCGAGACAGGGTTTCTCTGTGGCTTTGGAGCCTGTCCTGGAACTAGCTCTGTAGACCAGGCTGGTCTCGAACTCACAGAGATCCGCCTGCCTCTGCCTCCTGAATGCTGGCATTAAAGGCGTGCGCCACCACCGCCCGGCATAGTACTGCTGCTCTTGTAGAGGGTCCAGGTTCAATTCCTAGCACCCCCATGGTGGTTCACAACTGTCTACAACCACAGATCCAGGGGATCTGATGCCCTCCTCTGACTTCTAAGGGCACCAAGCATATGTACATACATGCAAAAAACTCACACATAACATAAAGTGAATAAATCTAATTTTAAAAAAGATACAAATCATTTCAAAAATGTATCACCCAAGGACTAGTCATTGCTGATTTTTTAATGTTTTTACCTACAGACCCCTCACTTTTTTTTGTATGTTTTGTTTTTTGAGACAGAGTTTCATATAACCCAGACTGGCCAAGGATGACGTTAAACTTCTGATCTTCCCTGCCATTACTTCCAAAGTGCTGGGATCAGAGATATAGACAAGCATGACCAGTTTATGGGGTACAGAGGATAGGATCTATGGCTTCATACAAGCTACACAAGCACTTTAATAAGTGTAATATTACTAGAGGCCTTCCCCATTTTAAAAACAGAAAGTAGTATCAGACTTTAGATATAGTAAAAAATATAAACTAAAACAATATTACAACCATTCATAGAATTATCACTCATCTTAAGATTTACTTATGCCAGCCCTGTTGGATGCTTAGAACGATGTCATTACTCTAAAATAGTGTTGCTTTGGAATAGCATCCTGTCCTGTTTAAACTTCACAATCATGTTTGAACTCTTTTTATTCCTATTGAAATGAGATTCTTCCATTCATGAAAACAACAGATCACATTCAGCAGAGAGCTTCTTCCCTCAAACTATAGTTCTTAAGAAATACCAATTTGCTGGGCGGTGGTGGCACACGCCTTTAATCCTAGCACTCGGGAGGCAGAGGCAGGTGGATCTCTGTGAGTTCAAAGCCAGCCTGGTCTACAAGAGCTAGTTCCAGGACAGGCTCCAAAAGCTACAGAGAAACCCTGTCTCGAAAAACAAAACAAAACAAAACAAAAAACCCAAAAAACAAAAACAAAATAAAACAAAAAAAAAAACCCCAATTTACCACAATGTTACAACTTCTACCAAGTGTGAGGAATCTAGATGTGACCTGTGTGTAGAGTGAGAATCCACATACTGGATGCTAAAATGCCATCGATGAACTCCTGACGCGTTATCTTCCCATCCTGGTCCTTGTCAATACGCCGGAAGAAATCCATGACTCGAGATTTTTTGTGATTCATCCAACGCATATACTTTTTCCTCCAGACATCAAAGTCAAAGTTGGCAAATTCCTTTAACTAGATGGAAGTCAGAGATATCAGTAAGTCTTGCTGTTCTGAACCCAGAGCATATCTAAATTCTCAGACATTCAGTTAAGCCATGCAGGCCTTCCAGGGGACACCAACAATGTGTCTACGCTCACTGGTGAAAGCACAATCTGCCTCCTTCACTCAAAGCCTCGGTTATTTAAACAAGCTGTGATATAATAGTGGAGCAGGAAAAAGAATAACTGCAAAAAAACTGTGGAAAATAAGGAGCACGCAGAACAAGAAGGGGAGAGCCAGTCTTGCTTTCTCTTTGGACTGCTCCAAGATCATCTGCTTAGATGTGAGGGATGGATTCTGTCTTCAAGGGAAAGCCTCAGCACCCCTCTCTCAGGCTGCATGGGAAGGCACTATAAACACACATAGGAACCACATCAAGAGGCTCATGTTTCCCATCATTTTCTGAGATCTTATAGATCTAGATGGAAAGCATTAAGAATGCAACCCTACATCCAAGCATGTTTCTTTGGAATTTCACCAGAGGGAGCAAATGCCCACACAACATCTCTACTAAATAGTTGGATTGGTAGAAAGCAGGCCTGTATAAAGATAGGGCAAGGTTTTTTTTTAGCTACTTGGACCATGTAAGTGATTCACAGAACGACTTAACAGCACAACATTTTCCCCTTTGGTCTTTCAAACTAAAAGTTAGAAGGAATGGGGAAAGGGGGAGGCGGCAACCAATGTGCTTAAAATGCAACTGACCTATGGAAGTAACAACAACAACAACAAAAACACAGAACACTCACTTCTGGGCATAGCTGCTTTGATATGCACAAACAAAAGAATATAAAAGATATTAGATGCTTGTGTTAGAAAGGAGGAAGTGCAGTACCGTGTATCTTAGATGAGAGTTCAGAACTCACTTGCTTTTCCTGATCTATTCTAAGACTAACAAGAAACAAGATTATAAAAAGTTTCTCGGGGCTGGAGAGATGGCTCAGAGGTTAAGAGCACTGACTGCTCTTCCAGAGGTCCTGAATTCAATTCCCAGCAACCACATGGTGGCTCACAACCATCTGTAATGAGATCTGGTGCCTTCTTCTGGCCTGTATATATATACACACTGAATACATTATAAATAAATAAATATTAAAAAAAAAGTTTCTCTTCTTTCCCAGCTGTGGAGTACCTACCTACCTTTCTACCTTCCTTCCTTCCCATGACAGGATGACAGCATCACTAACAAGGCTTTTTTTTTGGGGGGGGGTTTCCCGAGTCAGAGTTTTTCTGTGTATCCCTGACTATTCTAGAACTCATTTGTAGACCAGGGTGACCACAAACTCAGAGATCCACTTGTCTCTGCCTTGGTGCTAGGATTACAAGCATGTACCACCATGCCTGGCTCCCTTTTTATAAAAACTACATATTTAGAAGCAACCTTGGAAGCTTTGTTTCTGAAATTGAATTATAGTAAGCTGCTGAGGAAACTCAGACCACAGACTTCCCTCTTGTATGGAAGGTCTGATTTATAGTTTCATACCATATGGCACAGATTTCTTTTGTTTGAATGGTTTTCTTAAGAAACCTATCTTTTCTTATTCAGGGGCTTGAAGGAAGGGGAGTGAGTGAAGGGCTGACTTTACTTCTGAGAAGTAGATAAAGGCACACAGAGAGCTCAAAAGGACAGTGTTTACCTCCTCTAGTCTGTCCAAGGCATCATTCAGCTTCCGCTGGCGTTCCAGCGCTAACAGCCATACTTGCTGCCAGCGGGCAGAGAGCTGGTTGATTCGTGGGTTTTTTGCTTCAGATTGTGAGAGGATTGGCACGGGAGGAGGTGTGGGTTGACTCAAGGACTTTCCTAAGTGGAAAAATAATCACAAGATTAGAAATGCTGGCTTTGCCAGTCCATAAAGAAACAGCTGTATGCTTGGCTATATATTGAGTTTGAGGCTAGCCTTGGGATATATGAAACACTGCCTCAAAAATTAAGAAGAGAAAGTACTGTATATATGAACTAATGTTTTACACTAATATCTACTTCATAACCGAGAAGAAACATGGGAATGGCGACATTCTGGTACAGAGGCATACTAATTCCAGAAACACTGTGAAGAGTACCCACCCCTACACACACCCAGTCAATTAGGCTTTACTTTAGAGGCCTGAGGACACATCAACTCAGAAAACAGCAGTGGATTCCATAAGGGCTTATTTACAATTAGACCAGTGCAATGTAACCACAACAATGAAAGGCCACTGTTAAATAACAGAACAGGCTTCACAACCTCAAAGCTTCTTATTAATTAATAAAAATACATAAATAAAGTATAACTAGTCATTGTTAGAAAAGTAAAGTTTCAAAATGAGAGATTACTGTCTAGAGTCAATATAAACACAGCTCTCGCGATGGCACTTTGTGAAGCCCCATCTGCGATTAGCAGTAGGAAGCAACCTAAACTAGTGGGCTGGAAACATACTGCTACCACTGCGGGGCTTCTCGATGAAAGGTGCATGGGCAGGTTCTGCATTCTTCCTCTTATATGTTTTGGTGACCCGGTCCACATCAGGTTGTTTGCGTGTCATCTCCTCCATAAATGACTGTTAAATATGAAAAATTAGTTAAGAAAATTCAGAGTTTTTTGATCTAAAATGGATCACTAACAAAGGCCAACCCATGGTAGATTGCCCAAGTGATAGACGGCCTTGTGTAACTTCTCACCCCTTAACAAAAGACTAAATTGGACTGGGAGTATAACTCAATGGTAAAGTATTTGCTCAACATATATAAGGCCCTGGACTGAAACACACTACACACAGAAAGAAAAAAGAGAGGGGACAGACAGATACATATTGAGGATGACTGACCAAAGCACTTGATTAGGACTGACGACTGGAGGAGGAAAAGAAGAGATGGCCTCTGCCTTCAAGGAACTCACAGCCGAGTAATGAAAACCAAGAAGTTAACGCTAAATGTTACACAGCTATGTAGAGAAGACCTGAGTAAGTGACAAACAGAGTGGCCAGGGACTGAACTACTGAGGAACAGAGGGCAGTTCTGACAGACACAGAAGACTGACAGTGCTGTGGACCAGGACTCTTCATTTTATTTAGTGGCAAGAGGGTACAATCAAAGGATTAGCAAGAAGTGGGGCTGGAGAGGTAGGCAGGAGACCCCAAAAGTCCCAAGTTCAGCTACAGAATCAGGATTTTCTCGAGACCAATAGGAGGCAAGTGAAGGATTTTAAAATGATCCAATCTATGCCTGAGAGGAATCATTCTTCCTTTAGTACAGAAGATTGGCTAGGGAATTCTATTATTTACTTTTCCTATCTCTGTGATAAAATGCTGTCAGGCCAATAGGTTTCTGGCTCCAGCAAAGGTCAGGCTGGGCTCTAAGATTTCCACTTCTGGGGGCTGGAGAGATAGCTCAGTGGTTAAGAGCACTGCCTGCTCTTCCAAAGGTCCTGAGTTCGGTTCCCAGCAACCACATGGTGGCTCACAACCATCAGTGATGAGATCTGGTGCCCTCTTCTGGCCTGCAGGCATATATGCAGGTAGAATACTGTATACATAAGTAAATAAATAAATCTTAAAAAAAAAAAAAAAAAGATTTCCACTTCTGGTGAACTGCCTCGTGCAATGCCTGCGAAACCGTGAGTGGATACTCCATGGGGCACACTTCAAAAGAAGACTCTAAATTGTTTCTGCTAGTGGCCTCGAAAATATAACGACCTTAGTGGCCTCCAGGTTTTTTGAGACAGGGTTTCTCTGTGTAGCTTTGGAGCCTGTACTGGTACTCACGCTGTAGCCCAGGCTGGCCTTGAACTCACAGAGATCTGCCTGCCTCTGCCTCCCGAGTGCTGGGATCAAAGGTATGTGCCACCACCACCCAGCTGAAAATAGTCTTCAATCCTACAAATACAAGGAACTGAACTGTCAAGAAAACAAATGAACATGGCAGAGGATCCACGTGAGAACTGCCGAACTATTGGCTAGAGCAGTGTCTCAAAGCAGAACACCTCAATATTGAGGAAATTGTGATTTCTGCCTAATGAAACCCTAAGATGCTAACCTACGCCTTGACTCCTAACGCATGAAAACTTATAAAAAGAGCTGATGCAAGTTGCTAAGTCTGTAGTGATAGATACAGTAAGGATGGGAATGTGATCCACAACACACAGAAGACAGAGATAAGCAAGATACCTGATGCTCAGTGATAAGAGCTTTAACTCGGTCTATATTCTGAGGGATAGGCTCCTGATCCCGCTGGATTAGGGTGGTCTCAGCCCACTGGATCCAGGCTAAGAGTTCTTCCAGGAGCTCAGCATTAGCCACCAGTTCTGACAGAGCTGCTTCCAGGCGTTGCTGGTGTTGTTTTGCCCATGTCAGGACCTGTAGAGAGAGAAAGAAAACATGACCTCTTTCAGAAAAGCACATCTTTTTGCTTGTTTCAAAGCCACCTGATCATACACTTTTACTCAGAGGAGGGTCCAACTTAAGGAACCAAGAGATTCCTCTCTGACGTAAGCTGAGAAAGCTCAAGCTGAGAGGTAGAAAAAGGAGTCATTTCTGCCAAAAGCAAACCTAATACATTCTATTCGACACAAACTTCTCAGGAAGGAAGGAAGCAAAACATAAAGTGTCTGTAGAAGCTAGTGACGAGCACCTCACTGTGCCAGCCGCTCTGGCTATCACAGCAGGGTCTACTGAAACACAATTGCTTTAGTGAATAAAAGGGCCTTTATCTGATAGACTCTGGTGTGTGATCACAGCAGGGTCTACTGAAACACAATTGCTTTAGTGAATAAAAGGGCCTTTATCTGATAGACTCTGGTGTGTGACGACTCACCTCTTCAAAGCGAGCTCGGATGATGGTGATCCAGTGTTTGATGGTCGTGATGCAATCAGGATGGCAGACAGCCAGGATAACTTCTCCCATCGCCACTGCTGTGTTCACATCCACCCGTTTTTCTTCTACTTTCTTCATGAATTCCTACATAAACATGAGCCAAATCCAAAAACTTGACAAATCTACCTATCAGTACCATGAGTTTGTATTAAAAGAAGAAACATTTCATTGTTTTCTTCCTATGTGTTAACACAGGCCTTGAAATCGCAGGGTAACTCCTTGTAAGCAGCTACAGTGTTAAAACACTGAGATGAAGCTAATGCTGCAGAGGAGAACACAGAAATCTAAAGGCAATAAGAATAAGCAATAGCTGACAAAGGAAAATGTAAGCAGTTGAAAGGCAGCCTGGCAGAGTGAAAATGTAGGCTGCATACATGGTTATGATGACGGGACTACTAAATTCATTGGAGCCCTCATATGACCAATTTGCTGTGTTTGTGAAAAAGCCTATTTGTATGCAGGTGTTATTAACATGGTGTATCCAGGTCAAAAGTGTAGGAGGTAAGAATGATGCTCAGTTAGAGATGAAAACAAAGACTAGGGACAATGGCGTACCTCTATTCCCTCTGCCCCAGTTCCCATTTTCAGTATTGATTTCCATTGTATTAACACATTTTATGTGTATGAATATTTTGCCTTATGTATGTATGTGCACCATGTGTGTGCCTGATACTGGAAGAGGCCAGAAGAGGATATTGGATCTCCTGGAATGGAGTTAAAGACAGCTATGAGCCACCACGTGGATGCTAGCAACTGAATCTGAGAAAGCAGTAAGTACTCTTAACTGCTGAGACATTTCTCCAGACCTTTTATTTCTGTATTTAAAGTATATTTTTTAGAAAAATGATGATAGCCATAAAGCCCTAATATTTAAAAATTCCTACCACAATAGAATTTGACAACAAAACTAAAATTAAAATATCTAGATAGAGAACATGAAACATTTCCTCCTTCATTAGAGCTGACTGAGGCCCCAGAGACCATGTTTTATTCTGCAGCATGCTAAGTGATTTTAGAAGATCAGATAAGGACCAAAAAGTTCGTAACATAAGCTAGGTCGGTAAAGGCATGTACAGGTGAGAAGTAAAATGGAGTTGGGTATTATAACACACCTGTAATCCTAGCACCTGGGAGGTTGAGGTAGGGTGTTTGGGAGTTCAATGGCACATAATAAGACCCCATCTCAAAATCTAGCCAACCAACAAACAAAACTTAGAAAGGGAAATGTTCTGCATTTCCTTTTAGAACCCTGTGTGGTTTTACTTGTTTAAAGCCAACGTGAGGGGCTGGAGAGAAGACTCAGTGGTTAGAGCACTAGCGGCTTCCAGAGGACTTGGGTTTGATTACCAGCACCTCTATGGTAGCCCACAACTATCTGTTACTCCAGCTCTTGGTTATTTGATCTGGTTCTCTTGCACACTAGGCACGAATAAAGTGCACAGGCATACACATAGGTAAAACCATATACATAAAATAAAAATAAATAAATTTTAAAAAATATAAAGCCAGTATGAGTGAGTTGTATACAAATAAATGAATGCTGATGACAGGCATCACAAAGCTTCAGGTTTCTGCTGAGTACACACACAGCCCACTCTGGTTTTTCTTTTCATGAAGTCTGACATTTACAAGCAAGTTCTGCTTTTCATTAGTGGTGGGGCAATTCTTACCATGGTCAAGTAGCACAGATCATCAAACCTTGAGGCTAGATTACCTTGTGAGTGTCAATGAGAGACTGTAGGGACTCTGTGTCATCAGGAAGGGCCCCTCGAAAGCGAAGTGTTTGTTCTGCTTCAGAAAGCCACTCCAACAGCATATGGACTGTGTCCCGAAACTCTTCTGCCTGAAACAACCAAGCACAAGAAGATCTGGACTCCCTCTGCGGCTGAGGCACTAGAAACCAAGATTATGCTGGAAAAGTATCCAGGATCACACTACCAGAGGCGTTTGATGCCCTTGTCCAATGCCAGAAAGGTCACTTTAATTTGTAGACCTTTGAAAAACAGTTCAATGACTGGTCAAAGTCCTATAGAATGTTCAGAATATCAACTTTATTTTTGTTCCAAGACTGCGGGACTGCATTATCCTGGTAAAGAAACTAAGACCCATATGCTCAGGTCTCCTACAAATTTATCTTACCTGTTTTAAGGCCTGCTCAAGTCGGCTTTGCTTGGAAACAGAGAGTTTGCACACAGTATCCCAGCGAGTACTCAGTTCCTGGAGCTGCCCCTTTACCCAAGTCGTGTCGTCCCTACTGTTCTCAATCAGCTCTCTGCCTGACCGCTTCAGGACCTGAACAGTGCCGGTTCGCTTTCCCAGTTCTTTTTGGAAAACCTAGTTAAAGAAGAAATGAGAATTAGTTTCTTTTTTAATTTTTAAATATTTATTTTATTTTGTGTATGAGTGTAGTGTCTGTAGTTTGTATGCCATGTGCATGTTTAGAGCCCATGGAGGCCAGAAGAGGGTGTCAGATCCTCAGAACTGGAAATATGGTTGGAGGTACCACATGGGTGCTGAGAACTGAACAAAAAGTGCTCTTAACTGGTGAGCAATCTCTCCAGCCCTGTGTCTGACATGTGTTTTGTAATCTGCTTGTTAGATTCTTATCATATGTCTTCATTATGAACAGCAAGGCAGAATGGTATGTCCGAAAGGACAAACAGGTGACTCTCAAGAAGCCTGCACTACAAACCCCTTTATCCCTTAATGCCTGTGCTTAAATCTATATTCAACCTGTTTCTCAGCAAACTCCAACTTTGCTTTAAAAAAACAAAAAACCAGGGGCTACACAACATAGTAAAACACAGTCTACAAACCAAACCAAACAACAACAACAAAAACAGGAAGCAGAGGCAGGTGGATCTCTGAGTTTTGGGGCCAGCCTGGTCTACAGAGCCAGTTCCAGCCAGAGCTGTCTTCAAAAACAAAACAGCAGCCCCCCCCCAACCAAAAACCAGAAGCTGTAGCTGTGGGTGTTGGTTCAGACATTCTGATCCACTTGACTCTAGAAATGATTCTTAATCTGAAGAGTTTCTAGAATGGAGGGGAATAGTAAGAACCGATCTGGAGCCCAGAGAATGTGGGACATTATACTTAGTTCTGTTTTTGTTTATGTGTCAGGCCTCTCCTTCCGCCATGTGGGTTCCAGGGATTGAACTTGGGCTATCTATCAGCCTTGGCAGCAAGCACCCACCAGTCAAGCTATCTCATTAGCCCATAGAATGTGATATAATTTCAAAGCAAAGTAGAATGTTTTGTGTTAAAACAGGAGAACATTATACAGCTCAACACAACAAGTATAGGACAGAGAACTGGTGGTATACAAGGCGGGAGGCTTGTTACTACACAAAGTGGTTAGGAAAAATTAATTTCATTTGTGACTCAACCAAGAGACAAACAGGGAGAAGCTCTTTCCATGCTGCCAAATCTGAATCAAACCAATTTCAGTAAATTCTTTGTGACTGATGCAGAATCCCAGCAAGCTTTTTTACTTTTTTGCGAGGGGGTTTTTCTATGTATCCCTGGCTGTTCTGGAACCAGGCTAGCCTTGAACTACAGAGACTAAAGGCCATGTACCACCACACATGGTCAAAAGTTTGTTTAGACACAGAGGACAAAGAGCTGCTCCTCCACATCAGGCATTTATTCTTCTCCAGAGGGTCAACACAGAGCAGAAGGTGCATAGCAAAAAAAGACTTTGCCTCCCAAGAAGCCAATTTCTACTCCTCACCTTATGGGCATCCATGAGGTTCATGACGAGGTCAAGGTCCCCGTGTACAGGCTGGTCCTCAGCCAACTGTGGCTCCACCTTGTACAACCAGTCAACTAAGGCCTGCAAAGCATCCATGAACTGGCCTGAAAACAGTAAGGCTTCTTCCAACTTGTGCTGCCTAAGAAAGGCATACAAAATTCAGGAATTTAAAAAAAAAAAAAAAGAAGAAATGCTCACAATCCTGACTACTGAAATGGAATACTGCCTAAACTCTGTAAGTTTCTATGTTAGAACAGTTAGGACTATAGACTACAAAGAAATGAGAGAAATACCTAGACATTTTAAATCAAACCATGTGTAGATGTCTAGACTGATCTATTTTATGAGTGGTTGCCTGCAGGTATGTATGTGCACCTATGTGTGCCTGGTGCCTGCAAAGGTCAAAAGAGGGAGTTGGATCCCCTAGAATTGGAGTTATAGGTGTCTATCACTGATCATGGACATGAGCCACATATAGATGCCAGGAACCAAACCTGGGTCTCTGCAAGAGCAACAGGTGTTCTAAGTCACTAAGCTATCTACCCAGCCCCCCTCATTCCTATCTAGTGACAATTTCTTAAGATAATTTGGCATACCCTATCTGTGTGGGCCTACCCTTATGGGGGACAGACGCATGCTTACCGTTCCACAGACTTGCCACAGACGGTATCCCATTTGTCTCTGACTTCTCCTAGCAAGTTGTCGAGTTTCTGAGTGTCACCAGCAAGCAAAGTCTTGTCTTTGAGTGCTCTGCCAGTTCTGATTGTGGTATCGTACACAGGCTGTTTGCCACCGAGAGTCTTCTGAAATTCCTGTTTCCAGAAATAAAGAAAAATAAGATATTAGCATGAGGTCCTGGGTTTAATTCCCAGTCCCCCAACAGTGTAGGGTATATTTTGATTTGTAATCAACTTTTTTTTAGTTTCCTAGTTTATAAACTAAATATAGCATTAAAAACAACAACAGCACACGCACACACTCTCTCACACACACACAGAAAACCCCAAATAAAACAAAACTAAACTAAAAACTAAACTAAACTAGCTTACTCTTAAAAGAAATTTGTAACTTTCATGTATACCATACACAACAGCACGTGGTAATTTCTAAAACCCCATACTTTTGCTTAAATACTCATATAAACAGTTTGTTTAAGCTATTACATAGAGTATGACTTGTTATCTAGGTATCTATTCCATGGACTCTTGGGGTTGGTGCATAGCACCAAGAACACTTGTCCAGCTTATATAAAGCCTAAATGCCTAAATTTAATCCATAGCATTGCAAACCATGCTATGTGGCTCAAGCTGGCCTGGAATTCTTCTATGAAGCCCAAGCTACTCTTTAACTCTCATCCCTCTTGCCTCAGCTTGTAAAGCAATAGAATAGGATTATAGGAATTTGCCACCATGCTTAACTTTCATCTTGACTTTTTTTTTTTTTTTTTTGAGACAAAATGTGGGACCTTGTCCATGTAAAGCAAGAACTCTTATCAAATGATTTACATTCCTGGCCCCTTGTTGATATTTTAATGTGATCAACTACTTTAAATAGGCTCTGGTTTCTATTTTTAGCAAGCAACAAGCTTTGGTGAATACCAAGCTTAGGACCTCACAGCAATGAACCACTTTACCTTATGTTTAGAAAGCTGAAGTTTTATTTTGTCTGGGTCATTGGAAATCTCCAGTTCTGAGTCCAGATGACTCTCTGCATCTTCTAGCCAGTCAATCAGTTTTTTCCAAGCTTCATAGAACTAAAATTAAGTAAGATGTACATTGTAACAGAAAAGAATATGCAAAGTGTACAACTCATCCATGACCACCATTTCAGAAGTTCAGGACTCAAGGCTTTCACAGACTCAGTGCCTTCTTTAATAACTTACTTGTTTTGCCCGCTTCCTGGCATCATCCAGTGATCTCCCCCTTTCAACAGATCTCTGAACAACCTTCTCCCACCGAGACTGGACACTAACTAGCAGATTCTTGATCAAGACAACATCCTGTTTCTGACTAAGGAACTTCAACTGGTTCCCTGTTTGATCCAGCTCAATGATCTGGTCTCGATGAGCGTTTACTTCATTAGCAAAAACCTGTGGGAAAATATTGCTCATTTTAGTCATAAAATAAGGCAAAGGAGCACTCCTTTGCATGAATCCTTTTAAAGGAAAAGTGACATCATCTTAAGGCACAGTTACCTTGTGCTCTTCTATCTGGGAAAGAACAGTGTTCAAAATCAGACTGGGAGGCGAGGCAATGTTTAAACTCTGCTCTGCTAGAGTAAGCCAGTTGATAAATTCTTGCAGGGAATTCTGGAATTCTGTTGCCAGGCTGAGGGCCTCTTCAAGCTTTGACTAAATTTTAAATAAAACACACGGAAGAAAAAGTACCATGTTCAGAAATTATACAACAAAAGCATGAGATGTATACCAGATTAAATGATCCTAGATAGGAAGACCCATCTAATGAACCACTAAATACACCTCAAATACAAAAGATGGAGATTCTAAATGTTAAGTATGTGAATCTAGACACACCTGGACAAGAACTGAATAAATGAACAAGGAAAAGGCATAATTAGTGCTTACATTCTCTTGGCCACTCTGTTTCCTGGAACATTTAAGGAAAGAGCAAACTGCTCCTTAAGTAGAAGTGAGCATGCTCCAGTGGTACTGATAGCTACAGAACCTAAATCCTGTTCCAGGTAAAAACCCACATTTAATACACATTTTATGGTGTGGAGAAAGTAAATGATAGGTGCTTGACTGTAAAGATACTGCTGCTACAGTGTTTACTGTTTAAATACAGGTTTTTAGAAAATATAACATGAAGTATCTGAGTCTGAAATGTGTGTTGATGCCATAGAACTCTAGGAACACACCGAAATACAACTTTTTAAACCACTCTCATTTAAATCAGAATGACAGAAAGTAATGGCTCATTCAGGGCAAGAGCTAATCTCCATTAGTACATCCCAGGCCAGGGCTCATGAGCTCCATTCTCAGGGATTTCTAGTCCCGGCTTCTTAGTGGATACTTGTGGCCATCTACTAGGCAGGCAAAGTAAATGGCGGTTTTTAAAAGATGATTATATCCAGAATATATTAAAAGTGAATACATTCAAAAAGTACACTGAAAACGTAAACTGTTACTAATTGCAGCTGATTAAATCACATATTTTTTCTTTATCCTTTCAGGTTACTTTATAATGAATGTTCTAAAAGCATACAACATGCAGTGGTAGAATGCTTGCCCAGCATGAATGATGTCCTAGGTTCAATCTCCAGCACTGAAGAAAAAAAGTATCAACCAATATAAACAACTCTGGTGGACACTATAGTCACATCAAAGCTTTCATACACATCTAGAAATTAATACTGAAGTCTATTCTTTAATAGGGCACTAAACATCTTTAATAAATGATTTTTAAAATTATCCCAAAATATAATATTCCTATGTAACCAAAAATTACTATTCCTGACACCAAAAGTGGTTTTCTTGCTTTACAGCCCATGCTGCCTTTACATTTGAGATTCTCCCGCTTCAAAATCCTTGCTAGGGAACTTAATTGAGTTGGAACTCTGCCTCAGTTTCTCTCATTAATTTCACTTTTGCTTTCTGCAGGAACTAGAATGCAGGCTTACATTCAGGTTCGTCACATGACAAAATCATGCAAAGCCACACCAGAACAGTCTGACTAACGCCTCTCTAAAAACATTTCTTAGTGTGTGTGAGTATGGTCTATGTTCTTCTGCCCAGCAATTCCAAAATGACTGGGTATGTTTGTTTACTCTTCCTGTAACACCTGCACAGTGTCAGAACATACTTCCTCACTATTTATTGAGTGGAGATGGCCAATGGATTTATTTACATTTATTTTTCCTTATGCAAGAGGTGTATGGGGGGGTGAAGGTGGCAAAAGGCCATCTGAGTGGGGACATGAGAGACAGGAAGATAGAGAGACTGGAAGACAAAGAGAATTAATGAGAGGTTATTTGCATATTTTATATTGACCTGACTAGCAAAGAAGAAAATGAGAGTTGGTAGTCTCTAAAAAGAACAAACAAACAAACCAAAAAAACTAGCCAGGCCTAGTTGAGGCAGAGGCAGGCAGATCTCTGAGTTTGAGGTCAGCCTGGTCTACAGAGCGAGTTCCAGAAAAGCCAGGGCTACACAGAGAAACCCTGTCTCGAAAACAAAAACCAACCAACCAACCAAACAAACAAAAAATTCCAAAAACCAAACATACAAAAAAACTTTTTCGAAAAAACCCTTGATCCCTTCTCCTCCTTTCTGCAGTTATAAAGAAGAAAATCCAGTTTCTGAGGATTAGCAGGAAGAGGTCATAATTGACCTTTCTCCTGGTTTCTCGTAAAAATCCTTGCAGAAATTTGCTGGTCACACTTACACTGCCCTGTCCCCAACTTCTCGATTCTATGTTAAACTTTGTTTTCAAGTCGAAAGCCACACTGGCAATTAGTGTCAGATATGAAGTCCAGCACTAACAGTAATAGGCAGCGATCTTACTGGCAGGTGGAGAAAAGGAGCAACTATAAAACAAAGACCGACAGGAGCTAATGCCATGAGTGATACAGAAAACAGAAATCAAAGATAGGTTAATTTGAAGTACACTGTGAGGTTAAGTTCTCTATCACAACATACCCATCTTCAAAAACATCACCAAAAAACAAAGACAGTAATGCCTTATTGACAAACAATGTTTCTGTGGTGGTACCTTTCTTTCTTCCATCTTACTGCTGACCATGTGCCACTTCTGTTCCAAGAGAACCACACTCTGCTCAGTCTTTGAGCCAGACCCAGAATCACCACGGCTGAGGAGCATAAGCCTTCCCTTGTCAAGCAGCTGATTGTAAGTCTCTTCCTTGGCTCTCAGCTGAGAATGCAGTTCCTACAAGAGAACGCAGGAAAAGATATCAATAATATCTACTTGCTAGAAGACTCCATATACTATATATACATATAGATTTCAATAGCACAGTCTGGGAAAATCCCTAAAGGCCTTGTCTTGATAGAAGTTTCTTTTAGGTTCAGTTCAAAGTATGAGCCATTATTAAATAAAATCTACAATTCTTCCTTAATATGGAAACAATCAACTCACCAAGAAAATAATTTTTTTAAGGATCAAAGATCTCAAAAGTAGTCTTTAATAATTTATTATTGCTTTTTATTGAGGATTTCCCTAAAAATTATGTTGCCTTTTGTTCTCAATAAGCTCTCTTAAAATACTGTCAACACTGCTCAGGTTTCTCCTGAGCCCTTACCGAACACAAACACTCTGGCAATGCTCTCACCTCTAGTCAACACTCTGGTGCCCACCAGATGGATGGACTCGGTTTACCAGCTCACTGACGCCGCTCTAGCCGACTCTTCCCTTCACTACTGCTGCCTATGTCGGGCACTAAAGTCTGCAGATGAGCTGCACTAGCGTCTCTCAGATTGGCTACTGAACAGAGATGCTTATGTGTAATCTGAAGAACTGCGATTACCATATGTGTGTCAAGCTGTTCTCTAGCAGTCTCAGGGAGGCCTCCTGTAGGCTTAGATGCAGAAAGCTGGCTCTCCATTCTATTGAGTTCCAAGAGGAAATCTTCAATTTCACTGTGGAAACCCTGGGCCTTTTGAGAAAAAGACATATCAACAGTATCAGTAAGCAAGTGTAAAAGCAAACTTTTGGAATGATCCTGAGCTTACTGGGAGGAATCTGAAGTTGCTCCCAGGCACAGTAGTTATTTCATTTCTGGATTGGCACAATCTGCTTTCTTATGACCAAGATCTAACTATAACACAGTATTGGTGCCTAACACAATCTGATGAATGGACTAAGGAATTGCTGAATAGGGAGAAGCCTAACTTGATGATATAGGAAAAACATGAATCTCAAAATAAGTTGGTCAGAGTAAAGACTAACTGTGATTAGTAAATACATGGAACTGCAAACAAATCCCAAGGGACCCACCAATCAAAAGCTGCTCTTTACATAAGGGGTTCTACTCCAGATGGCTTCCTTTCTCTCACGTAGGCCTCCTCCCAATGCTCTTCCACCTGGACAACATGCATACCTGCTGCAGAGTTGACTGGAGCTGCTGCTCCCTCTCCTCTGTCTTTTGCAACACAGATTCCCAGCACTGGTTCATGGTTTCCAGGCGGCTCCTTAGGCTGCTGGCATCATCTCCAGCACTAGATTCAAGAAGTTCATTGCCAGCTTTGTTGACTGTTTCCACAGTGGCTTGATGAGCCAAAACATCATTTTTCAGAACCTAAAAAATGTTGAATGACATAACTGATATCTCAATTGATATCAAATTAACCTGGCTCAAGGTTCACAAAACATTAAGCTTCCAGTGGTATCTGATCTCAAATGGACAGAGTTAGGTAGAAATGAAAATACTTACATGGTGTTTTGCAAGCTCAACTTCAATGACTTTTGGATCTCCACTTATTGGTCTCTGAGCATCAAGCAGCTCTTCAGTGTGAGTTAACCAACTCATTAGTTCCTCTAAGGCATGCTGGAACTGGCCAAGGGCCAAGAGAGCACCTTCTAGCTTATGCTGCTCGGGACAAGACAAGGAATATTTGTTAGTAAATCAGAGAAGGTACAACAGCAGTTCACTAACCTATGGTACCATTAGCCTTACCTGTCGATGGGCAATTTTCTCATCCAGGTTCTCCCAGAGGTGTTTGAGTTCTGTCAATGGTTCTCGAATAATGTCTCTGTCTGTTTCATCAGTAGCTTTCTTTAACATCAATTCACCCTGGTGAATGAGTTTTTCCATCTCAATTTGTTGTTGGTAAACTTCTACTTTGAACTCCTATAAAAGATGTACTTAATGTTAACAATAAACCAAATTTTCAATACTAAAGAGAAGCAACTCTCTTTTCAAAGCCATTCCTAGATACAAACCTTCATTTCATTTAACTGATCTTTGACAGTGTTGAGGTCAGTGCCCACTGGGGGCATGGTGCAGAGTTTGATCACAGTGTTGTCTAGCCAGTCAAACATAGCCTGAGAAACACAAACATGAGGTTAGAAGAGAAGGGTCATTTCCTTCCCAATGATGGACTTCACGATTAAATGGGTTTAGGACCTCTAGCAAGTGGTGACTTACACAATCTGGCCAGCTTCATTGAACAGTTGCATGGGTACGGTTGTGACAAGCAGGTAATGACAATGAAAATGACAGTAGTACAGTAGAAACTTGGACGTATGTTATGTCAACATTTTTCTAAACAGACGTGGGAAACTTAGGCCAGAAATGTAGAAGCAACACTGTCTTAGGTTTCAAAACACTGCAGTACTGAGGGTGAGCCACTCTGCACCAGATTTAGAAATGACAAGAGAAAACAGAACACGTATTTCCTTTGTGGGCATCTCCCAGCCTCTTACCTGGAGAGTGTCCTGATACTGCACAGCCGCTTGCATGGCATCCTCAAGTTTTTCTAGCCTTTCTTTCCAAGTTTTGTTTAAATTTTCCCAAGCATTATTCATCTATGGGAGAAATATTGAATCAAACCCTTCTAGCAATTCCTCTCTGGTCTAACCCACTGTGTTCACCTGACCCCTCACCCACTCTCCACACCTCATCAATGCTCTTCTTCACTTCAGGTTTCTCAGTTTCTCCACAGGCAAAAATCAAATCTGTTCCAAGGATTCTAATGAACTCCAATTCCTCATGCAGACCATCTGTCTCCTCCTTAATTGTCTAAATGAGAAGGGCAGAAAATGAGTCAAAACAGAAAGCAGAACATAACTTCTCAAATTTTGCAAATGCAACATAGTCCCCCCCATCAAGAGCAAACACTAAGTAGAACCTGAAAAATAACAAAGTGCTTTTTTTCTCTTAAGATATTGCTTATCCAGAGAGTACAGCCTCATACTCAAGTGGTCAATGTAAATTACATATCAAAAAATAAGTAAATCAAATGTATTATATACATAAGTCACATAATCTGAGCATAGTGATGACAAAAATGGCAGGGAAAGCATAAACTTGAAGGGTATAATGAGCTTTGAAAAAAATATATGATGAAACAACACAGTAGCAGTCACAAAGGTTGGTGCTGATAGACTAGGCCACAGCTGGGCTATATAATCTTAAACAATCAGCTCTTTGTTAGCACCTAAAACAGTTCACATACCAACAGAGAAGGATAAAGGAGGAGGAGAGTTTCCATATGAAAAATGTCTCAAATAAGATGGTGAAACAGGCACTGCTTGTGCCAAATGGCTCTCAAGTGAAGTCTGTCTAGTCAAAAATTAGACTGCCCAGAAATACTAGGAAAAAGACATGTTTAAGTGACTTGCTATCCTGGATGAGGAATTCAGAATCTTTTATTTTCTATTGTCTATCTCCTCCCTGAAAGTGGAAAAAAAGTTTCACCTTAAAAACAAAACAAAGCAGCTACCACAACATACTCAGGGTCTGGGGACTTAGCTAAGAGGCACTACACTTGCTTAGCATGTATAAAACCCTAGGTTCAATCCTCAGCATTGCAAGAAAACATGAAAATAAAACAAAATTAAAAAAAAAATCACCACACACATGCACATACACCCCAATCAACTTGGATATAGTATTTTGCTAAAGGACACACAAGATGATGTTTTATATTTTTGTTACCTCAGCAGCTTCAACCTGTTGCTTGATGATGGACGGGTCAATACCAGGGCTTTCCAAGTCATGGACAACATCCTGGGTGTCTCTGATGGTCGTCAGGAGAGCTGCCATATCATACCAGAACTTTTCTGCTAACTCAAGGACATCAAGGAATTTAATTTCTCGCTCTTCAGACCGTGCTTTGATGTCTTCCCAGAAGAATACCATTTGATCCAGCTTGTCCTGGATTTCTGAAGTAGTGAAGCGAAGATGTGAACAGAATCTCTGTAAATCTGAAATCTAAATTTCGCATTGAAATTCAATCTAATTCTGACATTATAGTTCATCGTAGCTTTATCACTATCATTTCTACACTAGTCTTTTCTGCTTGTTGATCTCCCTTATAAAGAAAGGACCCACGGAAGCAATCTGAAAACATCATACAGAATATCTGATCAGATAAAAGTCCTTAACTTAAGGGCTGAAATGGGAATGCTTCCTTCTAGTGTTCTTATTGAACTTTCTGTGAATTTCCCATGGAAAATGTTACAAAAGGTAGTTATGTTCTGCCCACTATTGACACTGTGATACTCACATTAGGGGTTAAAGGAACATTTGTTTCCCGGCCTGGGAATCTAGCTCCCAATTGTAAACTTGTTTCAATAGGAAAATGTGTTCTGAATTCTAAATGAATTCTACACAACTTTTTAAAATGCTCATTACTTGAGAAGTGACTCTGGGTAGGATGTTGGAGGTAGCCACAGCCTGGAATTCAGTTTGTGCTCTTTCTTAAAAAGAATAATCAGATTCACCAAGTACCTTTTGCAGCCAGATCCTTGTCTGCTCCCTGAGATCTCCCAATGAGTTCCTCTCCACGACGCTTCAGGGCCTCAAAGGATGGCTGCAGTTTTTCTAGCTCCATGGTAGCACTTTTATTGTCACTGATGCACTCTCTAATCTTGTCGACTTCAGCAGGAATCAGGGGCGGCATCCGCAGGCGAGAAGAAAGATTCTCCAGAGTTTCCAACATGGGTTCAATTTTATCATGAAACTAAACAAAATTGGGTTATTAGCCATCATAGCAATACTTTATCATGTTTGGGAACATGTTAGGGCATAAAGTCAAACTATAAACCTATTGTTTAGGATTGCCCGTGTTCAGTCTGGCCCAATGGCTATGTTAAAGGGTTGGGTTTGTCTAAAAAACTGTTTTGGACTTAGTAAACTAGTGCTGGTCCATTAGAGTGGCAAAAAGAGAGTATTTATTTTTTGAGTCAAAAAATACTAAGTAATACACCAAAAAGTCACAAAATGGTTAGTACTGTCATAATACTTCTCAAACTCCAACTAATATGATGAGATAGGTACAAGACTATGAACTGGTGAGAGTCAGTACTCAGCACCTCAGATGACACCTGCATGTAACAGACCAGAGCAACAAGTTAAGATGCCCTCCACCACTATGTAAATAGATGGGAACTTAGCCTGCTGAGTGCCTGGAGTCTGAAATACTATAGTATGCAGTTTAACAACCCACACTGTGCAACAAGAGAAAGGGAAGTGCTAGAATGATGAACGGTAACAAGGACGGTCAAATCTAACCTTCCCACTTTTCTGGTACTTTGAATAAGATGACTAAAATCATAAAATTCTGAATTTATAATTTGACATATAAGTTGGAAAGAGAGAGAATACCACAGAAAGAGTTTTCGTCTAAAAACCCCATCTAAAACCAACTCTGGATTTATTAATTTGAGTAAGGCTCATCAATGTCAAGTGCCTTACAAGAGAAACAAATGTCTTAAATCATTTCCCACTACTCCCTTACTTCTATATTCCATCTCAAATGAAATGGTCACATTAAACTCCCAGAAAAGGTAAGATGAAGCTTTCTTATAGGCAATGTCCTCAGTTCTCAGCTCTATAAGAACACTGACTCCCATGGAGTGAGTGGGTACCTTACCTCTGTGATCTGTAATGGTGGGCGCGGTCAACACAACAATGAAATGTGACGATGTGGGGAAGACAGGAGCAGGCAGCAACAACACAAAGTAACACATTCCACAATGTGAGTGAGATGGGACAGGAGGTGGGGGGGAAAAACGTGAGTAAGTACAAGTATTAACCAAAAATATTGACTCAACAAGGAATAAAATACCCAGACATGACAAGAGTACCACTAACAATAATATATTAGTTGAGAAGTGTGTAGTTACATGCTTGAAAGTCTACTGCTGGTGGTTTTCCCTTCTCTGGTGTACTTCCTATGGAAGCATACTTTTCTGTACTTAAAAAGTTGGCTGCTTAAATTAATGTGCTGTCATTCTAAATCTCACCATTAATAGCCTCAATTAGAACTTGACTTTTGTTGAGGTAATCACTTGTTTTGGATCTGCAAAATTAAATTATCCTCAAATCATCCCCACTAAAGAGTCACTGTAGCATGAAGCTTTCAGAGAAGCCATCAATAAACAATTACATAGATCAGCCAAGATGCACTCCACCTTTCACAAAGCATCAGTGCGCCAGTGCTCTTGAGAGCAGAAATGCAAGGAGACAGAGTTTCCTACTCTATAGATAATGGATTAGCAACATGGTGTCTGGGTGCTCCTGAACAGAGAGGCTAACAGACTAGTGGGCAGTTGAGAACTCAAATATACATACCTGAGCAGACTGGGACACAGCTTCATCCAGAGCCAGGGCCCGTTGGCGCACCTCATCTTTTATTTGTGCATACATGTTTTCTGCTTTTTGGTATTTTTCTTCCACCATTTTTCCTTCTTCAGGGTTTAACTCCTTTAATTGTGGGCCTATCTTTAGTATCTTATCAATATGAGGCTTGTGCTCAGCAATGGATTCCCTTAGTTGCTATGGAAAGAAACATGAATTAAAACATAGTAAGTAAAGACAATAAGCAATTAGCAACAAAAATACAATGAGGTTTCCTAGGTCATAACAAACCAAAAATAATGAGCATGTTTATATCAGTTTATTTAGATACCCTGATCATAGGTAATAACAGCTTTGAGAGAAACAAACTGAACTGTTAACCAGCAAGTCCTAGCCTCTCACCATTTATGGAGGGGTTGGGATCAGAGGTCCAATCACTATGGAAGTCTTTCTGGGCATATCCATCCCACTTCTAAGTATGTCTTGGTATCACATTATCATAATATATTACATAGCTTAGTATCTGTCTACACATCAGACTGAGTCACCAAGCAGGGTAACTTAAGAACAGCAATCACTTGGTAACTCAACCATTCTGACTTTATTGCTATGTCCAGTTTATACTTCCACTTAAAGAAACATGGGGATAGTACTAAGGAGAAATCACAAACCAGAAATGAACATTTAAGTAAAGCATTATTCATGTAACAGTTATAGCTGATACATCTATAAATTTCTTTCATCTTAATCTATGAGGCAAAAATATTCTAATTCCTTCACAGCTCCCACCCTCACGTGAAAAGAGCTAGCCACACTTTAATACCTGAATAACCTCAGAAATATTTTAAATTTCTTTGATTTTTAGCTGTTTTTTTTCAATGCTTTTCTCTTGTACACTGGGGATCAAACTTGAGACCTCAGGCATGAGCCGAGTACTCTACCACTGAGCTAATAATCCCAGCCCTAGTTAGCTCTTTCTTTCTCCCCATATACAAAATTTTTTTTAAAAAATTTCTTTAACTTTTTAACTTTTTTTTTGCTATAAGCCTGCCTGAACTAGAATTTTCTCTGTAACCTAGGCTGTTCTCTAGCTCATGATCACCAACATCCAGAGTGCTGGGACTGCAGGCATGTTCTACTATGTCTGGTTTGACAGCTTCCTGACACATCTATAATCTTCTTTAATCAACTAATATTAAATGATGAAGAAAATTTAACAGGTGTTTTCATTGTGAAAAGAAATTCTAATTAGGAATTAACTTTGCAACCTAAAATTCACCCCATAAGCCTTAATAAGTGTTTTCAGTGAGTTACAGAGTCCGTCTCCACTGAGAAAGAAGTGGCTCCTTACCCTCATCTCTTCCTGCTGCTGTCTGAGTTGCTCATGATCGACAGCTGGAGGGGGCAGCTGTGCTATTAATGCTAGAGTTTCTTCGGCCCAGGGGCTAAGCTCTTCGTATGTTTCCCAAAACTGGTTAACTAGGACCTGTGCCCGCTCTAGGCGGGCATAGCGCTCTGAGTTGAGCAGGCTGACAGCTTCATATTGCTCTATTAGGCACTCAGTTTTCTCCTATGAGTCAAACAGAAAAAGAAAAAAAAATTATTATTAGACGCTTTTTTTCCTTAAAAAAATGCAGGTATGCATAAAGGCCTCCCACAAAATTGCATGCACACAAACAAGTGTAAAGAAACATAAACTATGCCGGGCAGTGGTGGTGCACGCCTTTAATCCCAGCACTTGGGAGGCAGAGGCAGGCGGATCTCTGTGAGTTCGAGACCAGCCTGGTCTACAAGAGCTAGTTCCAGGACAGGCTCCAAAGCTACAGAGAGACCCTGTCTCGAAAAAACAAAAAACAAACAAACAAACAAAAGAAACATAAATTAACTTAACTAAAGTGGACTAATGAATAAGTGATTTTTAATTTCTTCTTTATATTTAATTCAAATTTAACTATCATACATATACATTATGTCTAAAATTTGAAAAGTATGGATATGGTTGAAAAGCTAGTAAAACAGCACAAGAAAAACATAATTAAAAATAATCTTCTAGCCAGGCAGTGGTGGTGCATGCCTTTAATCCCAGCACTCAGGAGGCAGAGGCAGGTGGATCTCTGTGAGGTCGAGACCAGCTTGGTCTACAGAGCTAGTTCCAGGACAGGGTCCAAAGCCACAGAGAAACCCTGTCTCAAAAAACCAAAAAAAAAAAAAAAAAAAAAAAAAAAAAAAAAAAAAAAAAAAAAAAAAAAAAAAAAAAAAAAAAAAAAAAAAAAAAAAAAAAAAAAAAAAAAAAAAAAAAAAAAAATCTTCTAGGGCTGGGTATGGTGATGCAGGAGGCAGAGCCAGGTCACATCTCTGTGAATTCCAGGCCAGCCAAGGTTCCATCCCAAAAAGCAAATAAACAAAAATAACAAAAAAACTAAAAAACAAACAAACAAAAAACAAAACAAAACAAAACAAAAGCCTAGCAGAGAGACACAACCAAACTGTGGGAAACTGACACGCCCAGTGCTGACTGGAGAGGAAGCCTCCAAATGCGCACTTACTCTTTAGAGTGTAGGAGGAACAGCTCAGGCCAACTTTTGTCTGAGAAACAGTGGTCACCATGCACCCTGTGTTGGTTGCACTTTTAAGGTAAGGTCAGATATGATTTAGATGGCCTGGAACTTGAAAGGCTTTTGCTTCACTCTCTCGGGAACTATGGGCGTGTGCCCCATGCCTTGCCCTAACTACCAGTTATCAGAAAGTCTAGTAGGAGAAACAATACTTTTAAAACATTACTTCATTGTTTTACTTCCAGTTTAGCTAGATGAAGAAATGCAGCACGAATAATAACTGTAATTCACCTGCAGTACAGCTTTCTGCTCCTCTCCACATGTGCTAAAGATGTCACCACGGTGACTGAACAGTTCATCCACTGAATCTTTGTGTCGGATGATGTCAATGGAGAAAGCCTTTGAAAAGTAAACTGCAATTAAGCCAAGAAGCAAAAGGACCTGCCCTGTGCCCGTGCTGGTGAATAAGACACAACAAATGAAATTCCTTGTTTTAAAAATACATAAAGAGCAAGTATTCTTAAAGGTTAGCTTTTACCTATTATCAATGCTTATCTTTAAAAGGAAAAATTGTTTTCAATGCTTATTTTTAGTTGTTTACAAAAACATTTCCTTCCTAAATCACCCAGGAGACTGCTAACTATTCTTTTTGGGATTCAAAGGTCTACTTATCCTTTTATAAAAAGAACAAACATAATATATTTTCCTCATCCAAATAAAGTTTTTTTTCTGATAATTTATTTAACTTTATTTTATATGCATTGGTGTGAAGGTGTCAGATTCCCTGGAACTGGAGGTGCAGACAGTTGTGAGCTGCCATGTGGTGCTGAGGATTGAATTTGGGTCCTCTGGAAGAGTAGTCTGTGCTCTTAAGCACTGAGCCATCTCTCCAGCCCCCAAATCAAGTATTTACAGATTAATTTCTATCATATTCCATTAAACCATCCCCCTTAACTCTCTCCCAATCAGGACATGGTGAGCATTTGGCTGTTCTATACTTACCTTTTGTACCTGCAACTGAGCAGTGGTCTGGTCTTGCTCTAGACGAATTGGACCAAGTGCCATCAGCTTTCGCTTTGTTTCAGCAACCCATGCTAGTTCTGCGTCAGCAGCTTGCTCATACTAATAGAGTCAAGAAAAATGAAGAGTTATATGCAGCCAAGGTCTCTTTCTTACAGCTGTAAATTAACCAACACCAGAAAAGCCTGGATTTCTAGAAATACAGTTGTACCTCAAAAAATAAATTAAAAACAATTTCGTAAGAATCACAAACCAAGCTGTAGAGGGCTTTGTAGCTACTGGAAAAATACTTAATGAACATGCATGAGGCTGCGGGCTCAATCCCCAGCACCATGGAAACAGGGATGACAACACATGATTCTTTAAGATGAGTATGGAAATGCATGCCTATAATTCTATCACTTGGGAGGCTGAGGCAGGAGGATTGAAAGTTTGAGGCCAGCCTGAACTACATAGGCATACCCTGTCTTACAATAGCAGCAAAAATTTCTAAAAAGAAAACAAAATCACAACAACAAAAATGTAGGAAAATTAGAATTCAACTCCTTTAAGAGAACCCATAGAACTTAAAAATGGTTAGTCCTAACCATTAGAAATAGCAGCTGGAATCTTTCTAATCAGGGAACTTTAACAAGTGGTACTTTCTGTCAACTCTTTCCAATGCCAACACTAAACAGTAGTAACTTTAGCAGTTACAATTATTACTTTTTCTTTCTTTCTTTCTTCCTTTTCTTTTCTTTCTTTTTTTTTTTGAGACAAGGTCTTGTGATGTAACCCTAAGGGATTACAAGTGTGTGCCATCTCCTGGATATAGGTGTTTAAATATAAATTTAAAATGGTAGTAGACAGCTGAGTAGTATTAACTTAGAAGAACTTGCTAAGATAAAGGATGGGACCTAGAAGAACCCTGAACTCAATCACAAAAACTAATGTTCTCTGTATAACTGTTGATCTTTACAGTTCTCTAATGTTTATAACCTTTTCTTCCACTTTATTAACCTCTGTTTAGTACCCTTTATCAGAAATGCTTAGGAATAGAAGCATTTTGAACTTTAGAATATTTATATAGGCAACATTACTGGCTGAGCATCCTCTGGATTTTGGAATACTTTACATTTTTAAGATTAGGGTTGCTAAACCTATGTTTAAAGAGAAAGGTTATGGCTGGGCATTGGTGGCATATGCCTTTAATCCCAGCACTTGGGAGGCAGAGGCAGGTGGATCTCTGTGAGTTCAAGGCCAGCCTGGTCTACAAGAGCTAGTTCCAGGACAGACTCCAAAGCTACAGAGAAACTCTGTTTCAAAAAACCAAAAAAGAGAAAGGTAATAAACTGGACATTTTGGAGAAGGCCGATATCCTAGCACATGGGATGTAGAGGTAGAGGAATTAGGAGTACAGGGATAGAGAGCTGGAGAACAGACGAGGCCACACCAGACTGTCTCAAAGTAAATATGTATGCAGAGTGTATGTGAGACTCAGTTTCCCAAGCATAACACACTGCAATTGAAAATATCTACACTGATTAGGAATAATCCTAAAGACAAATTACGGATGTAGCTGGAATCATTAAAAGTCTTCATAATCACTGTGAACTCAAGGGGTCATCCATTCATTCAAGAGAGTGCGTGTGTATGCTGGTATGGAATATTAATAGGTGCATGGCCAGCTCACGTGACAGTGATGCCACAGATGAGACAGGAGGAGCTTGAGTTCCAGGTCAATCTGGGTTACATAGGGAGAGTCTGTCAAAATAAAAAGCATATATCTAGCTACAGACAAAAGTAATTCTCTCCCGTCCCTGCCAGAAAGCAAAAGGAAAAGGAGGGAAACATGACACCTGTGTTTACTAAGAGATTCTATTTTGGGTGACTGTGCTATTTTGGTTTGCATATTTGAAAGTAATTATAGTCTTGGTATCTTTCCCTTTTCATTAAATGCTAAAGAGTGGTGCTACACACCTTTATCCCCAGTTTCCAGGAGGCAGAGGCAGGCAGATTTCTGTAAATTTAAGGCAAGCTGAAGCTACATAGTGAGATCCTGTCTCAACAGAAAAACAAAACAAAAGCAAACAAATAAGTAAATAAGGGAGGTGGAGAGGCAGGGCTAGAGAGCGGTACAGAGGTTAAGAGCACTTCCTCTTGCAGAGGACCTGCATATGGCAGCTCACAACCATCTCATCTCAAGCCCTCTTTTGGCTTCTTTGGGTATCAGGCATAAACATGGCGCACAGACAAAAACATCCATTACACATAAAAGTTAAAAAAAAAAATCTTTAAAAACAAAAGGCCTTATATAGGTCTCTTCTTACAAGGTTTTCTCTATTCAAAGGGTTTGAATATTTTGGCTCAAATCTGGATCAAACCTCTTCCAAGTATTTTCCATTACTGAAGCATGCTTATTATATTTACTTTGATCTCATTATTCTTCCTGAGCTTGTATTTACATAGATTATAGCACTGTCTCCCACACATACCCAATGGTCTAAAACATTAACGTACAGCATTATAAACATTACCTGTTGTGATCTCTGAATAGCAGCATCAATTTCATCCACCCTTTGTCCAATAGTGTCACTGACCAGTTTGTACTGCTCGTTGGCATCAGACACAAGTTTATCCAGCCCTTCTCTGGCTCTCCAGGGCACCAGCTCTAGGAGAGCATGGCTCACTTCATTCACTGTGTCCAACACCAGCCTGTGCTCCATGACCTCCTTCTTCAGTTCCTAAGGAGGAAAAAGTTTTCAGGCCACACCTTACTAAATTAAGCACATCAGCAGTGGACCAGTGGAAAGCGCTGTCTCTACCACATCCCAGCAGGGCACTGACCTCCTTCCATCAGCTCTTTTTTTCCTTGCCTCATATTTTTCAATCACTTTGAAATATGACTTTAGACTTAGCTGATGCTTGCTTAGAACTGTCTGCAATGCTTGAGCCACATTGTCTGTGGGTAAAACAAACAGTGTTCCTTTCCTTCTATTCTTTAATGCTCCAACTATAGACAGACATTTAACCTAATGAATAGCTGCCCATAATTTCTTTGCATCAAGAACTGCATTTGAGTTGGGCAGTGGTAGTGCACACCTTTAACCCTGACACTTGGGAGGCAGAAGAAGACAGATCTCTGTGAGTTCCAGGCCAGCCAGGGCTCTTACACAGAGAAACCCTGTCTTGAAAACAAAACAAAACAACAACAACAAAGAACTGCATCTGATCTTGCGGCAGGATCAGACATAACTATGAAGCACCTCTCCCCATTTAATTCTTGTCTTGTTCTTATTCTTTCCCCTCCCAGTGCCCTCATCTATCTCCCTTGCCTCCTTTTCATTTGCTTTCTTCTGGTTTCCAAATAGTGTCTCCTTTTAGAGAATGAACGTGGAGGTAAATTATACAACTTAAATCAGCAAGCAAACTTCCTATGAACTTGGAAATTGATGCTTTTTCTTCTTCAGACTATAGTCTTAGATATGTCTTTTTGTCAAATTTTACTGTTATGAATAAACAAGAGAGAAAGCAGGAGTACATTTGGTTTAGAGTTAAGGTCAAGGTAAGGAAACACACTTTAGACAAAGATGAAACCTCTTTCCTTGTTACAGTGTAAAATTATGGCTTACCTTCTGTCTTTGCTGAAACTGGGGTATTTGCTCCCCTGTGGGAGACTGTCCTCCACTAGCTGCCAGTTCTTCCTCCACCTCCCTCAGCCACCCAGTTAGTTCCTCATATGTAGAATGGAACTTGGTGGCCAGCTGCCGGGCTTGTTCTAAAGTTCTGAGGGCCTTGGAGCTAGTGACTGTAATGTCTGCGTAACGGGTCTTTATTCCGTCCAGCTTCTCCTGGATAAGTAACACTTCCTCACCTGGGAAAAACAGCACAGCACTGTTCACACAAAGGAGTTCAACAGCTCAACACTGTTCACATGAAGGAACTCTCTTGAATTTTGTCTTTTTTTTCCATATTCTTTTATTTTTCATTCAAACATTTACACTTCCTCCCCTTCTCCCAGTCCCCTCCCCCCCCCTTGAATTCTGTCTTTAAATTAATAGCTTAAATTTCATAGACTCCTTGCTATGGTGCTGACTTATATCCTAATATCCCAAACTGATGGTTAACTTGAAATAAACCTGCCCGTATAAGACTTTTAAGATTAAGCTTTTAATCAAACTGCAGGTGTTTCTAGAACTTTACAGACAATGCTAGCATTCAGTGTATCAGGAGGCAGGAGGAATTGCTTTCTATAACCAGATATAAAATAACGAAGTCTTTGTAGTTTTCAAAACACTTAGCAGGAAATGAATACATAACCAACTTCCCTGGAGCACACAGCAATAGTCACTGAATACCAAGTTTCTCATAGACCAAGAGAAGTGATTAGTGCTGGGTGCTTATGATCTTTAAGACTAGAGAGGTAGGAGTTGGAGAGATGGCTCAGCGGTTAAGAGCACTAACTGCTCTTCTAGAGGACCCGGGTTCAATTCCCAGCACCCATATGTCTGTAATGCCAGGATCCAGCACCCTCACACAGATATACATACAGGCTAAAACACCAATAAATAATTAAAAAAAAAAAAGACTAGAGAGGTAGAGTTGGTGGGGCTTGGAAGACCTCGGTTTGGTTCCTAGAACCATATGGTGGTACACGACAACCCGTAACTCCAGTTCTAGGGCAATCCAATACCCTCTGAGGAACCAAGCACACATGTGGTACACATATATGTATACAGGCAAAACATTCAACACATAAAATAAAAATCTAAAAGACCACAGAGGTGCTAAGAGGTGCACTTTTCAAAGTACCTGTAGTTTGCTTTAGAAGAGCCTGGCCATTTTTAATAGCTTGATCTACATTCTTCTTTCTATTAATAATTTCTTCATTTAAAGCCTGAAAAGGAAAAAATAGCATTAACCCCAAAAATATGGCATAACAAAGAGAAGAGATGTGAGAGCTTTCTCTAAAAGGAACGGGGATAGCTGTACAAAATGAGGAAAGATTGTATTAAAAAAATTCTTAATAAAAATGTAATTTAAAAAAAGGACATTTAAAGAGATGAGTTAGCGGTTTGTTTAAAATCAAATATTTAATTCCCTTATTTATCTCTTTGGTTACTCTCTATTTGATTATTCTAGACAGTTAAGAGATGCTTTATAGGCAAGCTCTCTTTTGTGCTGAATGAGAAAAGATTTAGGATGCAATCAGCTTTACCAATCTATCAGAATTAAACTTGAACACAAGAATGTTAGAAACGAAATACAGCAAAAATGCCCATTATATTAAAAATAAAGAGACTTCATAAAAGCAAACGGAAACACAGCTGGAGAGATGGCTCAGCAGTTTGGAGCATGCACTGTTCGTCCAGAGGACCTGAGTTTGATTCCCACCACCACCATCAGGCAGCTTACATCCAGCTGTAATTCTACCTCCACAGATCTGACACCTCTGGCCTCTGCACTCACAGACACATAATTAAAAAAAAAAAAGATGGAAACAAGAATATTTTATAAGATGACACAGAATCCCTGGGATTTCAGAACTATTTCTGTTACAACTACATGATGAGATTAGGGATACCATTTAGACATATATGGTTTTATTACAGTATGCCCTCATCTACTCAAAAATCTACTACTACATTATCCAATCCCAATGATGTAAATCACAAGCTGCAGGTGAGATGGGCCCTGACTCTAACCTGTATGATCTTCTAGAATCATCAGCTAAGCCTGTTAAATACAAGTACTTTCCTGGGCCTATCCAAAAAGAATGAGTACTTGGCACCAATTCAACTATGCACTTATATGCATAAATATATTAAAGTTGAAGTGTTTGGAATGAAGGGGAGAGAAATTAAAAGAAAAAGAAATGAAGAGAAACACATATCAAAGTGACAAAATAATTCAGGAACATAAATATAAGAATGAAAACACAAATACCAGGTGATCAGCATGCTGTTTCTGCAGGACATCCTGTCTGTAATCCTTTACGAACACTGTACTGAGCTTGTCCTCAACCTCAGCCAGCCAATTGAGCACCTCCACCTCATCCTCCCCAAACAGTCTAGCGTTGAACAGTGCCTGCTCAAGCAGGATGGCCTTCCGACAGCATCGGTCTTGAATCTCACTGTATCGGGCCTGCAATGAATCTAGCTTTTCTGACATGCTACCCTGCTCTGCAGGACATGTCAGGGCGGAGAGGGACTGCCCAATTTTAACTGCCTGGTGCACATCTGTTGCATGGTTTTCTATTTCTTCCTCTAGAGCCTGAAAATCCAGATGGAAAAAATGAGTAGCAAAAATAAATAAATAAATAAAAAGCAAACATGAAACAATGAATAACAAATAACAGAACAAATTAAAATAAAAATTCACCTGTTGCATGGCAAAAATAGTATGAAAAGTAGTACATAAGCTGTTTTTCCTCCTTTGCTTTTAGCCTATTAGGCCATGTCTATTCTTATTCTAACCCAATGTATCGTTTCCATCTAATAATTTGATCTTATTTTAAAATAAAAACTCCATAAAACATTTTCTAGAGAATGCTTTAATTTTTCAGTTTCTACCTCCAGTTCTGTGTTTCATCTATCATAACACCTTCCTACCTTGTGACGAATGATCTGCTGATGTATTTTGGCAGTCTGAGTGCCAACAGGTTCCGAGTTAGCAAGCTTTTTCTCTGTGACAGATAAGAAGTCAGAAATAGGCTCAGCTGTCTCATGGAATTGTTTGGCCAGAACCAAGATATCTTCCAGCTGTTTTTGCCTACACAAATACACAGAACAAGATGCTCAGGCAGAACAGTGATGTAGCATCAAATCAGTAAAAGCGCAGTCTTCCCAGGCATGGTTTACATGCCCACAGTAAACAGAACACATTGTTAGGTAGCACTGCTTTGCAGTTGCAGCTTTCACTGCATTATTTTCCCCTGTCCGTCTCTAAGGTGGGTTGGATAATTATCCCATGATTAAAACAGAGAAAGCTAACCCTGATGGCTTAAACAAATATTTCTCCAGTCACCTCATGAGTAGTAGTAGGCTAAGGATAGAAGGAGCTCTTTTAGCACTCCTCCTTAGACTACCCTCCACATATCAGAATGGAATGTAGGATGCACACCACCGGAACAAATGGCCATGATAAATAAAACTTAAAGGAACCCCAATTCAACTGTCTTCATGTCTTACTCTATTCTTGTTATCTCTGCACATGAGTGAAGAGAAAACCAAAGTAGTAATTCTATGAACAACAAGTCCTTCCCCAGTTTTAAAAATCCAATTATGTCCCATGTGGGACAGAAACCTCTGTCAACATAATTAGGCTCCTAGCAATTTCAAGCCAAAACTGTACTGAGTCCAAATTTAAGACTAGCATGCACATGCACACAGACATATACACACTTTACAGGTCATTTGGAATCTTAAATCTTATATAATATCCATACTAAGCTTGGATCTTAGGAATACTATAAATTACAAAGGGGCGAGGAAGCTGTCTTAGACAGAGAACCTGGAAATAACCACAGATCTGTATGAACATCAAATTAGTAACGAAATGCCATAATGCTGGGTTTGGGTGCGATGAACAGGCTGAGAAGACAGCTACTTTAAAAGGTCTGGTACAATGGGCCATGCAGTGGTAGACCAGCATGCATGAAGTCCTAGGTATAATCCCTAGCATTGGCAAAATAAATAAATTGAAATAAAAATAAAAAGACTTGGGACTGTATGATGTATTTCAGAAAAACTTTACGTAACATCTGCTTTCTCCAAGTTACACTTAGCAAGCATATTTTAAATTTACTTCTTTGAGATAGAGGATATCTATATCTCTTGAATGCGTATGTATTTTAACAGCATCACAGACTAGTGCTTGAGAATATAAAAAAATCAAATATTAGTATAAAATAACAGAACAGAAACATGACAAGTTTCAATCACAAACATTAAAACATAGTTTATATATATGAAAGGAAAAAGAACTTCCTAAAAACTCAAACTATAACTTGGCTAGACCGTAGGCATCTGCATCTGTTATTGGAAGAGCAATTCCGCCACGGCACAGCCACCACTCACAGCAATTCCGCCACGGCAGAGCCACCACTCACAGCAAGCAGTCTCCAGCCTCAGAACTTAATAGTAACTACAGCTCAGTTTCTGAGAGTAATACGTGGATTATCTCTAAACACTTATAACCTGTCAATAAAAGTTACTGAACACCCTCTGGAGCAATCCCTGAGTTCTCCAAGAGCTTTTTTTTTTTTTTCTTTTTTGAGACAGGGTTTCTCTGTAGCTTTGGACCCTGTCCTGGAACTAGCTCTGTAGACCAGGCTGGCCTCGAGCTCACAGAGATCCGCCTGCCTCTGCCTCCCAAGTGCTGGGATTAAAGGCGTGCGCCACCACCACCCCGGCTTCCAAGAGCTTTTAAAGCACTTCAGTGATTATCCATCAAACACAGGACAAAATAATCCTCTGAACATGACTCAAGTCCCTTACCTGGCTGCTGCCTTGTTGAGGAGTTCAGTCCATCTACGTTCAAGACTCTCCAGCTGTCCATTGATCTTCTCTCTATCAGCCAGCTCAGCTGACTGTGCTATTCTGCCTCCTTCTGCCTGAAGCATATCCACTGTGGCCTTTCGATCATCTAGGAGTCGCTGGAGCAACTGTGGCATATATGTTTAAAGAGAAAGGAAAGTAACAACACAGGGTCATTTAAAAATAAAACAAGAGCCAGTTGTAGTGGCATACTTTTAACTCCAGCACCGGGGAAACAGAGGCAGGTGGACCTCTATGAGTTGAGGCCAGCCTGACCTACATAGTAAGTCCCTATCTTAAAAACAACAACAACAAAAACCCAAACAACTCATCTTGGCAAATCTGAAGCTTTCTTGACTCAAAAAGTATGAGACAGTATAGTTCCTACCACCCCACTCACTTCAATTTTTAAATAGTACCATGGCTGTCACTATATTATTGACAGGTAACTTCCTTTGAATTAAGACACAAGTACATGAGCCAGGAGTGGTGATATACACCATTAATCCCAGCACTCAGGAAGCAGAGGCAGGTGGACCTCTGTGAGTTTGAGGCCAGCCTGTCCACATACTGAATTTTAAGCCTGCCATAGTCTCAGAAAACAAACAAGCAAAAGACAAAAATCACACAGAAAAATCATTAGGATCTGAAATGACAGATATGTTATTAGCTTAAGCAGTCATTTTACAATGTAATATATGCATATATCAAAACATTATCTTGCATGTTGTAAATATATAAAATTTCATTTGTTATTATATTTTACTAAAACTAGAAAAATCCAAAATTTCTTTTAAGATAAACATGGTTTATAAAAATTTCCCCCTTGGTGTACATTCATTATACCTGGCTATTTTGAAACATGATCTATGCTATGTAGTCAAAGCTAGCCTGAAACTCCAAAAAAATCCTCCTGCCTTAGCCTCCCAAGAGCTAGTTTAAGGCATGTGTCACCATGCCTGGCATAAAATAAAAAAATTTAAAAGCAAAACTGCACTGAAACAGAAATTAAACTAAAAATATATGTAAATAGAGGACAGGGGAGGTAAAGAGCTGAGCTGGTACGGTGCTGGTTCTGCATGCATGAAGTCTGATCCCCAGCACTACACAAACCAGCTGAGGTTCACACCTGTAATCCTAGCACTTGGGAGGTGGAGGCAGGAGGATCAGAAATTCAGTGCCATTCTCAGCAACATAATGTTGCTGACTATCACACTACATGAGACCCTGACTCAAGTAAAAGACTTCTGAATTCCAAGCCATAAAGACATCTATCCATCTCCTCTCCCTGGGTTTAGGAACTACTCTAAAAGAAAGGGAGGAAAGAATGTAAGAGCCAGAGGAAGTAGTGTGTGTATGTGCATGCGTGTTGATTACATGTATACATCCACATTAACACTGGCTTCTCGACACCCTGTCACAGAATGGGAGGGGCTCATCCTACCCTTCCTATAGATCTGATACAATTAACAGCAGACAGGAGAGGGAAAAACTTTTTTTTCAGTAGTACAGCCACTGGCAAGGTACCCATATTCCTGTAAACAGTTTTAGTAACACTCACTAGGTCTTTCTTACACACACAAAGCAGAAGTAGGACTAGGTGGGAAGAAAGGGATGAGTAGAAAAGGGACAAGAGGGCAATGGAGGGTGAATGTGATCAAAATATATTATGTACATGAATGAAAATGTCATAACTAAACCCAGTGTTATATATAATTAACATGCTAACATTAAGCAAATAAGACAAAAAATACAGACAACTCATGTATGACACATAACATAAATATTGCTGATCTTAAAACACAACACATAAGGAAATATGTAACTTGCTCAGTCTAACAAATGCCATAGTAAACCACTGAAAATCAATTTCTATCTTTCTTCTCAGGAGAACATGATATATGTTAAGGTTCTACTGAAGCTCTGGATTTGCTCCTTAAGTGATAAGCAAATGTGCTGTCTGTCACCGTGGCCATTTCAGTTCTCTGTCTCTACGTTCCCACTTACCTTCTGCTCTTGGATCTGTGCTTTCACCACTTTATACTCAGCAGATGGAGGCTTCTGATTGGCTATGAGGTCCTCAGTGTCTGCCAACCAGCTGAGCAATGGCTCCAAGGCATCTTGAAATTTCCCGCAATGTAACAAAGCCTCCTGTAGTTGTGCAATTCTTTGTGCAACCTGTGTCACAGATATGGAGAGCTCAGTAACAAGAAAGAGGGCAGCATTTAGACCACTATCCTTTTAGTAATTACAGATGGCAACAACTGAATTTTGTTGGCATTTAGTTTCAAGGAAAATCTGAGGTTTTGGTGTTTCTCTTTCATGAGTCACTCATTCACCACTCACCTTTTTATTCAGTGTATTCCATCGAGTATTGATCTCCTCCATGTCATGTTCTAAACCCTGCACGTCACAGTTTTTTCCTGCACTCTGAATTAATCCCTGGCCAAGTCCATTCACTTGCTGCAATTTCACCTGTAGAGGATCCACTTGTTCTTTCTGAAACGTCTAGATAATTGCAAAACAAAGCAGATTTACTCTAAAGGACATTAAGCCTTCTACACTGCAGTATCTGGTCATCCTCAAGAGAGTTACAACTTAACGAAGGAGGGCAAGGAACTGATGTAAGCATCAGAACAATGAGATACTAAGGAGACACATGGGTTCATGCTTCAGTTACATATCTTCTTATGTATCCTCTTAGTAACACACACCCAGAGGCAGTTATAGCAGCACTGTTTAGGTCTTTAACCCAATGACTCAGTATCTTCTTTCAAATCAGTTGCTTAATTTTTAATGCTAAAAGCTATAGGGAATAGTGAAGTGTTAGTCTTAAAATACTATGAATCCTGAGAGGGAAGGATGCTATCAAGTTACAAGTACTTAAGAACTTGGGAAAATGCCATAGAGAATAGTTGCTTGACCACTGACAATAGGCATTGTACTTTTCTGGCTCGGATGAGTAACTCAATCAGTTAAAATAAATCAACAGTGTGAAAAATGCAAAGCTCACAGCTTAATACCTCTGTGGCCATTTAATTTCATTCTGCTTCAGAGCCATAGGCCACATTCAATCATCTTGAAACAGTACTCTCTTGTCTATAAGAAAAAAATGCTCCTAACAACTCTGACACATGTGCTGAGTAAGACATAGGGATATAAAATACTTTAAAAAAATGATACCATGGATCATGTCCACCATGAAACAAAAGAATTTAAAACAATGAGAATAAAAGTGTAGTAAGCAAGATTCCTATTTTTCTTTACAATAGTTAAAAGACATTTCTAGGTGCAATAGTCTGAACAAAAAATGGAAGTTTTGAAAACTGGGTGTAAGCCACCAACCCTATAATCTCAGCACTCAGGTGGAGGCAGAAAGATCAGAAAGTTCATGATCATTATCAGTTACATAGAGAATCTGAGGCCTTTCTGGGGTACATGAGACCCTATCTTGAAATCAAAAAACAAAACAAACACCGAAACTTTAGTTTTGACATACTTTTGCCAAATTCATAGTCTTAACGGAAAGAATGACAAATATTTATCCCTAAGTAATGGTTTCTCTTAATTATTAGAGCATAAAATTAGCCATATTTTGCCAACCTGGCTATATATACTTCATTTTTTTTCTTTCTCTTCTATACAAAGTTCTTTCAATTTCAAAAAGGCAGGTATGTCTATTAAAGCCAGAGACGACAGAGAATGGAAGAAAACAAAATAAACGTAAGCAAGAACTGAGTGTTTAAGGAAGGCTAATTTTGCTCTACAACAGACCATATATCACACCATAGTTAGGAATCTAATTCCAAAGGAATGCCTAATGGTTGGATAAGTGAGTTGGTATAGAGGGGAAAGCCCCAGGACAAACTGAAAGAGGAAGTGAAGGAAATCACCAGTACATTTCACCTTATACTACAACTTGATTAGATTGCATTTTGTTAGGCAAACTACAAAGAATTCAGCTTCAAAAACAAACCACAAGTGCCACATATCTCTATTCTGTAACAATAAAGATATTAATCTGAAGAAAAACCAAGGAGAGAGGATGAGAACAGATGAAGGCTATTATGAGGGCACGGGCTCTGAAGTTGATTAATGATGGTGAGGATTAGACGTGGAGGGACAACGCCATGATGATACCCTTATGGTTCCACATCCGGCTGAGTTTCAGAGATGACTCCTTTCTCTTTTTGGGTGGGGGGAAGAAGAGGAAAAAGAAAAGAAATGGAGGGACAAACCAGGCAAGAGGCAGGTGGATCTCTGTGAGTTTGAGCCAGCCTGGTCTACAAAGTGAGTTCCAGGATAGTCAGGACTAGGTAGAGAGAAACCCTGTCTGGAAAAAACAACAATAAAACAAAACAACACAGAACAAAAAAGAAATGGAGAGACACAGGAAAGAAGGCCAGGAAGACAGAAGGAAGGTGTCAAGCCCGCTCTGAAGGGCCCTTTTTACTCTATCAAATCAAATACATGCAAGCTATTTTTTAAAGATTTGTTTTTAGTTGTGCGTAAGTGGGTACTGGTGAGGGCTGTAGTTACTTTTATGTTTGTGGTATTGCACTGCATTTCAATTTGAATCCAGATGATTTTTTTTTTTATGTTTTTGTTCTCTTTCTCTTCTTCTTTACCTCTAAATGGAGGATGTTAGTCAAAAGACTTCCTTAAAATTCTTATTTATTTATTTGAGACAAGTGTTATAGTGGTATGTTATTTGTATATTAATAAATAAATCAACCTGAAAACCAGAAAAGCAAAGCAGCAAAGTCACTAGAAGTCTTACCTCTACCAAGGCTGGGCAACTGCAAACTAAGTAGACTAAGCCTCTCTCTCCTCCCACTTTATATTCCCTCTAGTACTGGGATTAAAGGTGTAGACCACCACCACCTGGATTTGTTTCTGCATTGATCTTGTTTAGCCCAGGATAGCCTTGAGCTCAAAGAGATCTCCCAAATCCTAGGATTAAAGGTGTGTGTCACCATTTTAGCTTTGCCTCTGGTCTTCAGGCAAGATTTATTTATTAAAATACAAATACTATACCACTATAAAGCTTTACTATATAGCTCAGGCTACTCTGGAACTCATGAACCTCCTGTTTTAGCCTCTTGAGTGCTAGGCTAATTGTTAGGTGTACAGTACCATGCCTGGCTATCATTTTTAGTGTCCTGCTTAGGCAATTTAATCTATCTCTATCACTTTAATTATTAACTCTGATAAATACTATGGTTCTCAACTTAAATCTTCTAAGCTTCAAATCCACACACCCAACTGTTTTCTTATTATTTATATATCAACCACTTACAGGTGCCTTGAACCTAATGATTTCGATTAAACAGTATCTCCCGCTTTCCCATCCCTTTAAATTTACTCTTCCCAAAATCAAACTAACATTTGGTCTTGAAAACATTAATTTACTACTGTCCAGTTTGTACTTAATTATATAAATCAGATTCCATGTCATCATGGATAACTGACACATCTCTAACAGAAAATCTATCAACAGGTCTTAATTTTACTTCTAAAGTATTTCTTGACTCTATCCAATGGTCTCCAAATCCACTTTGTCAGTTTATAATCATATACTTACAAGAGCCTCCCCCACATGCTACTGTAAGGTCCACAAGGGCAGGCACTGTGCCAGTTCTGTTCACTGTAAGAGGCTGGGATCTGGCACAAAGTTGATGTTCAGTAACTATTTCTTTCTTGAATGAATGACTCCTTGTACAGAAATTGCTTAAGGGAAAGCAAACAAACCCACGACAGATCTGCCTATCAGCTGGACATTCAAACACTGAATTGGTGTTGTGACAATTCTAAATCTTTGCTTTAAAAGATTTCCTTGGCCAACTTTAATTTTCTGAAAGCCCTACTTTGTATAAAAGGCTGCCCCTCTTCCTCTGAACTTCTGACTCTAAGACCGAGGGAACCTACAGGTAGAGGTTAAAGTAACTGGGGACTGCTCTCTCTGGCCTGAGATACCAATAGAGAAATAATGAATAAACTAGTATTTTGCTTCATCTAACCAAACTCTTGGTAGTCCCTATTATGAAGTTTATATATTAAAAGAGAGCTTGGAAGTTTATATTTTATGCTAGGTATACATATGTGTCTTTGTACATACATAAACAAACACGCAAGCTCTGAAGCCTTTTGCTCTAAATCAAATTCCAGGTTATAATCATTTGTTGAGTTCTAAGTATCTCTGCATAGAAACAACAAGTTCTTTTGCCTCTAAAAATCTAAAAGCCAAGTATGGTGATTCACACCTACAATATCAGCATTCAGGAGGCTGAGGCAGGAGGACTCCACAAGTCTCAGGCCAGTCTGTTCTTACATAGTGAATTCCAGGCCAGCCAGAATAGGACCTCTCTCAAGACCCACATATACCAAAAAACTCTAAAAATGTAAAAACTGGAATTCATACAATCTTGGGAAATACTTTTCCATTTCCTGCAGTGCTATAGATGGACCCAGGATCATGTGCATGCCAGACAAGTACTCTACCAATCAGACACATGTCCAACTTAGAAAAACTTTTTTGAAATCCAACTAATAATTATTTCAGTAGTGTGTTTCTGTCTTCCCGCCCCATTCTCACAGCTCAGGCTACCCCATAATTATGTATCCCAGGCTGGCCTCAAATATCCATCCCTTCCCCAATGACCCAAGTGCTCAAACTGTAGGCATGCATTACCATGCCTGGCTTCAATAAACACTTTCAAAACAGTCGGGTGTGGTGGCGCATATCTTTAATCACAAAGGCAGAGGCAAGGAGATTTCCATGACTAGCCTGTCTACACAAGGAATTCCAGGTCAGCCAGGACTACACAGAGACACTTTCCCTCAAATAATCCCACTTAAAGAATGAGTGGTAGATGGCACCATTTCCTTCTCCATTTTATCAGGCAGTACTTTATAAAACGAGGCTCTCCTGTACCTTCCTCTGAACCCCTCTTTATGCAGGATTAAACTGGCTTCACTGATTGCTGCTGTAGGCTTTACTCTACAAGTGTTTCATATTTCAGGGATGCAAGGAACTGTTCTGTCACTGACTGACTTGAGAGGTGATTGCACCCTCAGTATCAATCCCGCAGTCCATAAATGTAACAAATTCTAACTTGACAGAAAGTTACATTACAAGGTAACTGGACACAATCAAAATTATTTAGCCTGCTGGTAGTGGCACACACCTTTCATCCCAACAGTTGGGAGGCAGAGGCAGGCTGTTCTGAGTTTGAGGTCAGCCTGGTTTACAGAGAGAGTTCCAGGACAGTCAGGGCTACACAGAGAAACTCTAAAAACACACATTTGTATTTTGACATGGCTTCCACCTAATCTGCTTCTGTGAATTCTGCAAACCTACTTACAGGATGAAGGGAGAAGATGGAGCTTGAAATCTTACACATGTGATACTTTAAATGCACTGCTGCTACCTTATCCTTACAATCCTCTCAGGGTTTGCCTTACCAAGTGAGGAACCTTGAGTGAGAAGACTCAGAACACCTAATCTTCCCAGAGTGGTTCAGCAGTACTCAGGTCTCACTCAAAGCTCAGTGTAATTTGGACTAACTGTACATCACTAATAAACATAAACTCTCTTGCTTTTAGGAAATAGGCTTGCTATAGTTTTAAGAGGAACCACATTTTTCTGCTAATAACAATTTTTTAAAAGTAAAATGCCTATTTACAAATGTCTTTGGGCTCCAACATATGTAAGAAAAAAATAGGCAAAATTTCATACCAGAGAAAATTAAGATACATTTTCCCTCTAAACTCAACAGAAAATCTAGAAACTCCAGCCCAGGGCACAGAATTAACAAATGACTTATGCCATTACTAGTTACCACCAAGTGAGAGAACTGGCAATTCTCACTTTACTCCCTAGGCCCTTCCTGCCAATGAAATGAGCAACAATTACCTCATGTGAATCTAATCCATCAGTTGTAGCCAGAGGCACTTTCCCATGTAGCACTGGGTCAGGCGCCTCTTTTATTCCAAATGCTGAAGAATCAAGGTCCTCCTTGATCCATATTCCGGGGGAGGAAGCAGCTTCAAGAACAGGAGTCTCTTCTGCAATGGGCACTGAATCAGTGTGGGTAGTTCCTCCCAGGAAAGGGCCACCAGGAGAGAACAGTTCCTTCACAGCAGGCACTGCAGGAGCTGGAGTGACAGACCATCCTGGGATGGACACACTAACCATTTGAATATCAGGCTTCTCTGGGGTAGGTTCAAGAGCTAGGGCGGCAGCCTCCTCGAGCGCAGGCCCTGCAGAAGGAGGAGTGCTAGGCTTCTCTGCAGCAGACGTGACAACTGCTGGAGCACTGGGCTTCTCTGAGGTGGGCCCTGAAAGGGTTGTTAAGGCAGGCTCCTCTGGGAGGAACACTGCAGCAGCCTGAGGGTCAGGCTCCTCTGAAGTAACATCCTCATCTCTGATGGGCACTGCACCAGAGGAAGTGGCAGCCTCTTCTGGGGCTGATAATGCTTTGGCTGTAACATCCTCCTCTAAGATGACCACTGAAGCAACTGGGATATCCTCCCTGGGGAAAGACACTATTGGAGCAGCCATGGCAGTTCTCTCTGAGGCAGACGCTTTGGCAGCAGGGCCCTCCAGGGCAGGCACTGCTATAGCTGGGATAGCCTCTCCTGGTCCTGGCATGGGTACTACAGCATTCAGGGCATCGTCTATCATGGGTACTATAGCAGCTGGGGCAGGCCCCTGTTGGCCGGATAGCCATTCCTCTAAACCTGGTACAGTGTTATTGGCTTTGGTGATTTGGTCTTCTGGAAAGATGTTCAGGGTTGAATCTAAATCTCTCATTCCTATCTCCCCTTCGTGTGATGATGCCATTCCCAGCTCAGGTTCTCTGTCATTTATGGTTTCTGTTGCAGCTCTATTACATTGCAGTTCTCCAGCCAGCAGAGGCAGACTCAGAACCTCTGACTCTGGAGACTTCCTCTGTAAGTCTCTAAGAAAATGTACTGGAGCTCCAACCTCTAAAAGCTTCACTTGACAATCTAGCTCTTTTGTTTCGCTGTCTTTATCACAAACTTCCTTCATGGACAACTCACAAGGGTCTACATTTCCCAATGATGTCGGATTGGTGTTTTCTTGACCAATTATAGCTCCTTTCCCACCTTTTAAATGAATCTCATCTGTTAATAAATTTGAATCAGATGATAATACCTCTACTTCAGGTCCTGAGGTAACATCTCGTTCATAGTTAGAAGCAAAACTGAGAGGCATCTTTTCCATATACACCTCTACATTCCCCTTAGTCTGACTGTAGTCTACCTGGGACAAATTGCCATTTTCTTTGGCTAGCTCAGAAACAATAAAGACTGGCAGTTTTTCTTCACAAGAGGCTCTGGGGTTAGAGCTCAGCAATCCTCCTGTGTCCAGCTCTCCAAGTGGCTCCCGATCAGCGAGAGACTTAAATTCTCCACCAATCTTGGGGCTAAAAGGCACTTTTTCACACTCCTTGCTAACAGTGAAAGTATCCCTCCTGCTATCAGGGTGAGTACTAAGTTCAACAGCTTTAGGCACCTGAGAAGAATCCAGGGCATTACAATATTCACCATCTAATCCTGTATCATGGTCCTTTATCCTTACACTTACAAGATCCACATGCTGTTCCTTTTCTAAGGCAGCTCCTGGAAAATGACTAATTAAAAGAGAATCTTCTGCATCCTGGGATGGGGCCAGTCCTTCCGAAGAGGTTTGACTCAGCAGCTCAACTGAAGAAGTTACTCCTTCCTCACATAAACATTCCTTCTCAAGTTCAAGAAACATTTGCACAGAATCTGTGTCAGAGAGTTGCTCAGCTTCGGTAGGGCTCTGGAACCCTGAGATCAGACCCTCTAGGCCCTGAGCAGTTCTGTTTTTCATTTCACTGATAACATCTTCGTCTGTAGGCATACAGGGGCAGTCAGGGGATGTACCCTTGGGAACAGAAGCAAGGTGGTCTCTAGCTGGCTGCAGGTCGTCAGAGCAGTGAATCTGAGGAAGAGCTAGATGGTCAGAAGTCCCCAAGGCGGATAAGCAATCAGATCCACCCTCTACCACCACTACTGTGTTTGCTTCTCTTTCTTCAAAAATCCCCATCAAGCTCTCTCTCCTCTCCGACAATTTCTCTTCCTCCCACTCCTCCTCAGCCTCCATCATGATCCATCGCTCATCCTCCTCAAATTTTAACTCAGACTCTGTTTTTTCTCTCAGGCTAGGTGTTATAAGACTATGTAATTCTGGATCCACCAGCTCTTCACTCAGGCAAGGAGAGAGAGGTGGCAGTTCCACAGTGCAGGCAGTGTCCCCAAGGGGGTGCTGCTTTTCACTGAAGCCTCCCTTAGAAGTTTTCATGGCCCTAGGCCAGGTTGCACTTGAGAATCTGTGTTCCTGCATTTCATCGGAGTTACCACTTGCTGCTGTAGCTTCTGACTCTAGAGGCTGGAATTCATGGGGAGAGTTCTCACTGTGCAGTTGGAATCTGAAGTCCTGGCAGTCTTGTAAGTTTTTTACATCTTGCACTTCTGGAATATCTACAGATTTGGACATGTGTTCCAAAGTTACAGACTCAGATTGAGGTTCCTTGTGGTCAAAGTGACCAGAACTTTCTGTCAATGCAGAACTGGATTCCTTTTTCTCTTGTAAGGAAGGATTTGAAGCACCAGCTTCTGAGACTTCACTGAGAGAAGCCTCCATCCTTTCTGCAAATTCTGGGAAGTTGGGTGGCATGAAGGACTTCCACGACCTCCTGTTAACGTTATCTTTGCGCTCTGCATTTGGCCGACGTCTGGGTGGCACAGGAGCTGACTTCTGCACATCACTGCTTAGTTTTAATGCATCAAATATTATTCTCTCATCCAGCTTCTTGCCTTCTGGCACTCTAGATTCAAAAACATTCGATGATGCTCCTAATGTACCATTGCTGGATATGGTACTTCCTTCCATCTTCTCCATGGTGCTTTTGGAAGTCTGATTAAGTTTTGACCCCTGGTCAATCTGTTCATTTATCCTCATGGTATCATATATAGAGCGCTGTGGAACATAGCAATCTTCTATATAGCCATCCTCCTCTTCCCCTTTCCCCAGGCAGGTGGGGTTCCGCCTTAAACAGTCTGGCCTGCTAAGTGGCTTACCCATACTTTTTCAATAAAAATGAACCATCAATCTTTCAGAAGTTTTTTTCCCCCACAGGTTCTCCCAAAATACATTCTACACGGGTTGTAAGTCCTCTTACATGTTTATACTCTAAACCACCAATTGCATCTGCCTTCCAGAAATATCTGGAAGTTCCAATTTGAAACCATTTTGGGAGAAACTCTAAGACAAACAGGTTTTTCCTCACAAGCTAGAAGCCTCATAACTGCAGGCAGACAAGTGATATTTAATCAACAAGCATAAAATAATTACTTGTATGGCTTCTGGTTTTACTTTTCAAAAGAGCACTGACTTTTCAAATTCGGTCAGCAAAAACCATTTGATATTGACAAGTCTCATTCGATATCTAGTTTCACTCAATTCTCACCGAAGCTGAGTTGAAAGCAGAAAATTTGTATCAAGTATGTCCTTTAATAACAATGGCACACCCTCTCTAGCCTTCAAGTATGGTCCAAGCTCCTAAGAATTCCTTTCATTTTATCCTGTGTTCAGTTCTGAAGAGTCCAGCTGGTCTGAATTAGCCATTCGTCCTCTCTAGTTGGGGTGTTTGCATTTGAACAGGGCTGGTCAGCGGATATTCCTGCAACTTTAAACACAGGAAGTCCTTCATTCGGGGCCAGCTTGGGGCTTCCTGTCTCCAAAACATCATGGCATTGTTGTGGCTTCCAAGCCGACACTGTATCGTGGCCGCAAAACAAGGAGAGTGGAGGCCCTCTCTGGGCCTTTCAGAAGGCGGGCAGGCTGCGGCAGCGGCCAAGGGGCAGTCTGAAGGACTCACTCAGCACCGCCCCGCAAACCCGCGCCGTGCCTCATGCCCGGAGGGCCAGGGTCGCCTCACCGCAGCCTTGCAGGTGGCTCCTGGACGTGCTGGCCTCCAGTCTCGCACTCAGGAAGTTAGTTTGTCCCTCGGGCAGCAGAGTCCCGTGTCCTGTGGGTGCCGCCTCCCAGGCCGCCGCAGGTCCCCGACCCCCAGCCGCTGCGTCGTGGGCTGCATGACAAGCAGTCGCCTCTTTTCTCCACCACGCCGCCCGGCCCTGAGGCCGTCCTCCCCGCCCGCAGCTGTCACGGTCCCAGCATGCAAACTTCTTGCTGGGAACAAAAGGCTTTGCTCCGGCCGCACGAGGGGGGCTAGCCCGCCTCTCTCACGCCGCGCAGCCCGCTCAGCCGGCGGCGGCTGGAACTGCTCCGGTGGCGGGCGGCTCTCCTCCCTCTTCCAGCGCCGCCACAGCCGCCGCCCCGCCCGGGCAGCCCCCTTGGAAGCCCGGGAGCGCGCGGCGCGGACAGCGAGGGAGGAAGATGGAGGCGGGGCCAACAGGGAGCCCCGCCGGGAGGGGAGGGGGCGGAGGCAAGGATTGGAGGCTGAGGCGCCGAGGGAGGCGGCGTCCCGGGGTTGGGGCGAAGGACCCCAGAACATCCCGCACCACCCCTCCGCAGCTTACTCTCCACACCCGTGGGCGTCGGAGAGTCCCCGCCCCCAAGGGTGAGCAGAGAGGAGCAGTCCTGGTCACACCGGGCAAATCCCTTGACAAAGGAAAGCCCCACCCTCCTAGCGCTACCCCCCCCCCCCGCTTCTTTCCAACCCACGGGATACGAGCCCAGCCCAAGGGCGAACCCAGAAGGGGCGCCCCCGCCTCCCCCACTGCCAGCCGGTTGTGGCTAGGGCCACTTGGGGACCCATCTGCCAATAGAGACGCACAGGGTGGGGTGGGCGGTCTGCACTACCCTAGGCTCCAGTTCTACCGACAACGATTGTCCGTGTATTTTTCCAATGTCACCTCTGGCGCTGACCAAAGAACAGTCAAGTCTTAAACACAGTCTTTTCTTGGAATCCCATGGAATTAAGTTAGACTTAGAAACCAAGTTACTGGGTAAACTCTAGGCACAGTTTCCCTTCTCAAGTTTGTCATATTTTGGTTCATTGTGCCACCCGGACTTTTCTGCCCAGACTTCAGCGGTCTTAATGACCAGAAAATGGGGTTCAGGTTGGGGGGGGCAGTGGGCACACTAGCAGGAACAGCCCATGCCCAACACCCGGACTGCTTTTTCATCGCTGTGCACATCCAAGGAAACCCGAAGCCTCCTTCTGGCTAGATGAAAAGTATGAGTCTGTATTTCAAGTCTCAAAAAAGAAAATATTAGAGAAACGTATTACACAATAATGAACACCCCTTTCTGCCTTTTAGCAAAACTACCTGGTGACCTGTAACTGTTAAACAAAGTACAGAGAGCAACCCAGGAGACTGCCTGCAAGAGGCAGCTTGCATCTCTGTAAGACATAATACTTTACTCCTTTGGGATGGTCCCTCTGATTTTATGAAGGTAAAAAAGAATGTCTAAATTCCTATTGGTCCACGCGATCAATATAGCTGGTAAAACTTTTTTTTTTTTTTTTTTTTTGTTTTTTGAGACAAGGTTTTTCTGTAGCTTTGGAGCCTGTCCTGGAACTAGCTCTTGTAGACCAAGGTTGGCCTCGAACTCACAAAGATCTTCCTGCCTCTGCCTCCCGAGTGCTGGGATTAAAGGTGTATGCCACCACCACCCGGTTTAGATGGTAAAACTTACGAAAAAGTTATTTCCACTCTCTATACAAATAGTAAATAAAACCAGTCATTGGTGTGTGGAGACCCAGCAGTGAAGCTTGGAGTTAAAGCCATAGACGTATCTGAGGAGCAGCAACTTCCTTGGTAAAATGAGGTACAGGCTGAAGCCTATGATCAGACTAGGCAAGTAAAAGACAACTTTGCCTGGCAAAATGTTTCACACTTCATTTCTCACTTCAAAAGAAGCTGATCAATTCTACCCACTCAAGTACAAAGACTCTTTTCATCTGCAAATGGAAGGAAGTGCTGGGATGTTCTAGATTGTATTGTTTTATTCTAGATACCCTATTCCTTAAATTTACAACTTTTAAAAGAGCTGTCTAGAATCCTGTGACCTCCTGGTCCAATAGTGCAAGACACCAGAACACTCTTCTATAAACACAGCGTGAAAAGAATCAAGAAGACTTGATCTAGAGCATGTTCCAGGGGATATGAGCAACATTAACTATCTGAGGAGCTGGGACGTGGGAGGGAGGAAATTTGTTCTGAATGTCTTCTTAAACTGGCACACCAAGATCCAAGGGCAGATTTCAAACCATCAGTTTTCTCACAGTTATTCAAAGAAGAAGGTGTCTCCTAAAAGGGTGACTTTCCTGGTCCCAGAGGAGTGTGAGCAGAAATTCAAGCAGTCATGTGGCAGAGCAACCTCGTGAAACAGATTCACAAATCTTACAGTTTGTTCCGGATGAGTCTTAAAGTTCCCACCCCCCTGGCACACTGTGACCAAAGGGCAGATCAGCTTACTGCCCTGATTCCTCACAATTCATGGAATTCAGGTTTTAATTTTGTTATAATTATTCAATACAACTAGAAAACCCCAAAGAGGACAGAATTAATTTCACTAGCAAGTCTTCCTAGCCAAATACATCCACCAAGTGTTCAGATATTCTAACAGACTGTGTAGCATGCCGGGGCCCCTCTGGTTGGAAGAATCTAAGGAATTCTGGCTCTGGACTTAAGGGTGGGTGGTTATCCCATTATAAAGAATGATCTCGACGTGGAATCACAGCCTTCACAGCCAGGAATTCCTTTCCTGTTTCCTCACCAAGGCAGGTGCCTATCACAGCAGTCTTTTCCTAACTACCCCTCCCCAGACCTATCTACCTTGTTTTACTCTTCTAGTAACAATCTAGCAACTGAGGTTCGGACTCAAATTACTTATCAGTTTTAGTCATACTCTATTTAATTAAGGTGTTAAAATACCACAGAGAAACTTCCTAAAAGTTTAAACAAAGCCTCTAGAAAAGATTCCACAGGGCATGATGACTATTCCTTTAACCACAGTCCTCCAAGCAGAGCTTTGTGAGCATGAGGCCATCGTGGTCTTCACTGAGGACTCACACACACACACACACACACACACACACACACACACACACACACACACACACACACCAACACATTATAGACTCACAATCCAGTGGTTCCACCCCTTCAAAAACAACCACCAAGAAGCCTCCTAGTTTTGCTCCTTTTTGTCCTTGGTATCTGTTAGACAGAAACAAGGAGATAAAGCACAAGGAAGGCTTGTGCTTTATGTCTTATTTTTTATCTGTTCATGAGTATCCCTTTAGTTTTGGTATGTGGAATTCTGCCAGAAGCCATCTGACTGAAATAAACACTTGATTCAGTTCTCACCCTCTTGTTGTCTAGATAGCTCTAACACAAAAGGCATCTGTACATTCACATGCCCAGCTAAACTTCTGAGGGAGAAACACAAGGAGCTCCAGAGTACTTCTCCCGATGCTCTCCCCACCCTGAAACCACAAATGGATGTGTTCAAGCCACACTTCAAATTAGTGTCCCGTTAGTTGATTACAGAGCTCAAAAAATTCCTACACACTTTGGAATTCCTAAGAAAGAATCTGGTGTCAGATTTTCCTTTAGTGAACCTAAAAGAAATAACAATGTTGACCCTTCTAGCTTTTTCCTGCTGTCTTCCTAATTAAAGTGAGCTGGGTGGAGTCCTCGCATACACTCATACCAGCCCCCTTCAAACTTTGGATCTGGTGTTACCTTTGTCTGCCCAAAATTGAACTATCAGCTTGCCTGAACAATCTAGAGACTCCCACATTTACCACACCTCAGTGAATGAAATGCCTTCTCATCTACCTGCCAGGAACTGGCTGGCTCTCTCTCTCTTTTTCTCTCGCTCTATGAGGATTCGCTGAACAGAAGTGGATACAGGGGACTGGATCTTGGGAATTTTAAATCTTCAATCTAGACTTCACGAGCATTACTCAGAGACAAGTGAGAACTCCACAGTATTAAGTCTGTGCCTGCTGGGCATCAGTGGCTACCATGTTTTGTGTTTTTGTTATTATAAAGATAGCACACTCTGTGTGGCATACAGATCAACAGAATATGGTATGAATTTCTTTTTCTTAAATAGGAAACCAAAGGTTTTGAAGATATTTGAGTTCTTGTGTATTCCTGAACTCCTAAGAAAACGTTCTACACACGTTATAGGAACTTCCATGGCCCTTGAAAGCCCTTTGTTGCTTGTAGACTTTCCAAAAGACAGTGCATTGATTTCTTGTTTAGATTAATGTTTAGTTACCAAGAAGGAGATGACAATACAAATGGGGAGGTTTTACAAGTTAGAGAGACCTGACAGAAGGTAGGAGACAGATGGCAAGAGGAATCAGAGAAGGTTTCAAGGAGGGAACATTTGTTCACTGGAATATTTATTGTTTATTTATAGGCATTAGGGTATTTATTTATTTATTTATAGCCAGGGTCTCATGTAGTCCAGGCTTGTCTATGTAGCCAAGGATGACCTTCAATTTCTGATCCTCTTGTCTTCGCTTTCACTTCTTGAGAATGTTGGACTTAAGTGTACAACGCTTTACCTGGTTTATATGGTGCTACGGATGGAACTCAGAGCCTTGTGCATGCTAGACAGGCATTTCAACAACTGAACTACACCCATAGTTCACCACATTGGGATTCAGATACATAGAAATAGTACAAAACAAGTATTTCAAGTAAAGAACTAGAGACAGGGCATTTTCTTCTTTTACTTTTGTTTGTTTGTTTATTGAGACAGGGTTCCTTGGCTGTCTTGGAACTAGCTCTGTAGACCAGGCTGGCCTTGAACTCACAGAGATCTGCCTACCTCTGCCACCTAAGCGCTGGGATTAAAGGCTGCATCAAAACCTTTTCTTCTTCTTTTTTAAAAAAAAGATTTATTTATTTATTATGTATACGACATTCTGCCTCTATGTATGCCCGCACGCCAGAAGAGGGCACCAGATCTCATTACAGATGGTTGTGAGCCACCATGTAGTTGCTGGGAATTGAACTCAGGACCTCTGGAAGAGCAGCCAGTGCTCTTAACCACTGAGCCATATCTCCAACCCCCTTTTCTTCTTCTTAAGATAGGTATTTGCTATGTAACCCTAGGCTGCTTCTATCTATTGACAATTTTCCTGCCTTATCTTCAAGTGCTGGGATTATAGTATGTTCCAGCATACCCAGCAAAAATAAAGTTCCCAAAGAAGCAAATTTTAATTCAGCATGGTTTAAGTACAGGCTGTGTGGAGAGAAAAAATGTTAGAATTGGCTGGGTGGTGGTGGAGCATGCCTTTAATCCCAGCACTCGGGAGGCAGAGGCAGGCAGATCTCTGTGTGTGAGTTCGAGGCCAGCCTGGTCTACAAGAGCTAGTTCCAGGACAGGCTCCAAAGCTACAGAGAAACCCTGTCTCGAAAAACAACAACAACAACAACAACCCCCCCCCCAAAAAAAACCCCCAAAATGTTAGAATTGAAAGAAGTCCATACTGAGGGAAATGTTATGCTTTATTCAGAAAAGTGTTATTACAAGACTTAGCTAACTATAAATCAGGTGGGGGTAGCTCATGGCTGAGACAGGAGGATTAACATAAATTGAGGCTAGGATGTGCTACAGAATAAGATCTTGTCTCAAGAAAGAGAAAAAAAACACTTAACAGAAACATGTGTGGGACACAACACTCACTCAGCTAACATCTATCTCTTTTTGCCTCACTTGAGAATCTAAATCCTTAACTTTTGAATCTTGAGGTGGTAAATATATTTGTCTTTAAAAAAAAAAAGAAAGTACAAATGAAATAAAGGACTATGAAAAAAATGAAGTCCGATGTGGACTTGCAAACTGGGTAGAAAGTAGAGGTTAGAGAGAAAATAAAGATAATGCTATACTATTACTCTGGGGTCACCAAGGACATGGTAGCACTTACAGAACAGTATGGGAAGAAGGTATTGATTCATTTTGTTTAGAGCATTCAAAGGCAACTCATGTAGAGCTGTCTAGAATGGTTCCTCACACAGAAGACTCCATTTTGGGGTAGGCATAGATTTAGAAGCCTTTCACCAGGGAACAGTGTGGGGCTGGCTATCTCAGCATGGGTGAATATGAAGAAGGAAGAGGACAGATGACAGAACTCCCGAAGTCACATATTTAGTAGAAAGGCAAATCCAAAGGAAAGCAGATCATCCAGAAGCGATGAGAACAATGAGAGAGTAAGCAGATGCCAGGCATGGTAGCACACACCTGTAATCTCAGAACTCATGAGGGTGAGGCATAAGGACCAAGTGTTAGAGGCCAGCCTCAAGTCAAGGTTTCTCATGTTTGTGTGGATGTGTACATGTAGATACACATACACATGTACCTAGAGGCCAAAGGACAATGTCTTCCTCTATTTCATTCTACCTGGAGTTCATCTGCTATGGCAGACTGGCAGGCCAATGGGCTGTAAGGATCCACTTGCCTCTGAGTACCCTTTACCCACACCCCATCTCTGGGCTTACTGATGAATGCCACTATGTCTGACTTCTTTTATGTGGGTTTTGGGGATCTGGACTCAGGTTCTTATGCTTGTGTGGCAGGTCTGGCTGACTACACCAGCAGTCCCTAAAACCAAGTCTTTAAGAAAGAGGACAATGAATTAGACAACGTTACCCGATTAGTCAAATTGGAAGCCAATGAATATTTCTAGGGAGACAGTCTCAGGGGTGTGGGTGCTAAGTCAGACAGTAGAGGTCAAGGCTAATGGGTGTGTGGAGGGGAGTATTTGCCATCCCTTGAGAACGCTTTCTTCTGGCTCCCACAGCATCGATGCCTCTTTTCCAGGTAGTCCTTTGTTTCTTCAGGCTCCCCACCCCACCCCTGGACTACTAAAGTTGTATTCTTAAAAAATTATTCATTTTATTTTATATGTATGACTGTTTTGTCATATGTGTGTATGCTTGGGGCCTGTAGAAATCAAAAGAAGGCATTGGATCATCCAGAACTTCTCAGAACTCCTCATGAACATGAGCTACCACATGGGTGCTAGGAACAGAAACTTGGTTTTCTGAAAAAACAAGAAATGATCTTAAGCGCCGAGCCAGCTCTCTAGTCCTTTTGAGGCTGTATTAATTTTCTTTTCTTTTTTTTTTTAATTAACAATGCTGAGAATTGAAGCAGGACCACATAACTAGGCTCATGTCTCATACCCTGGCTCAAAGTTGTACTTTTAAATCTTTTTATTTGTTCAACAAATATTTATTGGGACCTACTATGTACTCTAGACTAGGAATTGAGATATCCTAATGAGACATGGTCAGGCATCTCCATCCTAGTAGCTGAGATAGATGCTCATTTTAATTGTATAAGGACTCCAAAAAAAAGCAAACAGTGCTCTGAAAGCATGAGCTGGGGGCCCTGCCTTGCTTTGCTGAGAGCATCATGATAAAGGCTTTCCCTGGGACTAAGGAGTCTTTGTTAGTTTCAAGGTGGCACGACTATCGCCATGACTGTCACAAAGTTGCTTTTCTGGGTCCGAATCACTGAACAATCTTATTGCAGGTGTCCCCTCTCAAATATGAGAAAATAAGCTACAACAAGTAATACAGACATTTTTATAAACATTTCTTTGGTAGGTGGTGGTGGCATATGCCTTTAATCCCAGTACTCAGGGAGGCAGAGACAGGCAGGCGGAACTCTGTGAGTTTCAGGCCAGCCTGGTCTACAGAGTGAGTTCCCCCAACCCTGTCTCAAAAAACCAAAAGATGGGCTGGAGAGATGGCTCAGTGGTTAAGAGCACTGACTGCTCTTCCAGAGGTCCTGAGTTCAATTCCCAGCAACCACATGGTGGCTCACAACCATCTGTAGTGAGATCTGGTGCCCTCTTCTGGCCTGCGGGCATATATATACATACATATATATGTGTATGTATATATATATGTGTGTGTGTACATATATATACATATATACACACACACACTGTATACACAATAAATAAATATTTAAAAAAAAAACCAAAAGACAAACAACAAAAAACCCCACTTCTTTAATTTTGTTACTTGGTGTGTGTATGGATCACACTTAGGGCCTTGTGTGTGCTAGGCAAGTATGATACCTTGGAAGTCCATCTCTAGCCCCTACTCAAATAATTATCTTTGATCACAAATGAACAAATAGACAACTTAGGTTTGAGGTTGAAGAACTAGACCAAGGGGCTGGCCAGAAAACTCAATGGATAAAGGTGCTTGTCACCAAACCTGATGACCTAAGTACAATTTCTGGAACCCATATGGTGGAAGGAAAGAGCCAACTCTCACAGGTTGTCTGATCTCCACAAGTGCCTGCCCATCCCTCCATCCCTTCACCCCCTCTCTCTGATAAAAGAAAGGAAAGGAAAGGAAGGAAAGAAGATCCAAAATAGCTCACTTTTGAAGATTAACCGTAAAATCACACAGCCTAATGGTTCACTTGAACGATATCATGAATTCAAGTAGGATAAACTTTCAGGTGCCTTAAATTCTCATCATCTTCCTCTGGATCATATATACATACATATTAAACCAAATATTAGATATAGTCAGTATTTACTGAAACCACAAATAAAGACTTCTTGGGTTGACACTGCAGAAAGATGAATTCTATCTTTTCAAAAGCTGATTGTCCCTGGAGCAAACCTGATTTTTTTTTCCTTTTATGCTTTGATGTTTTAATTAAAGACTGATTAATATTAAGAAGTGTCTCTCCTAAAAACGCTGACTCAGCCAATGCCTCTGCATGGCAATGGAGGAGATAATGTGGTGGTGTGTGATGAAAGCTACAGTTAATTAGGACTCCGAGATTATTAAAGCTGATCTGATGAGCAACTGGGTGGCTAGGAAACTCTCTGAGCTGGTAATGTGCTCTGGTTAATTCTGGTTAATGACTTGAAAATAATATTGACTTACAGAGCACAAAAACTAACTGAAGTGCAGGAGTAACTATATCAGAAACAGAACCAGAAAAGCTGGCAATCAAGTACTTAGTCGAAGACTGAAGAAAAAGACTGGGATAAAGAAACCAGTCGGTTCTGAAGGATGCCACCACTTAGTTCATCAGGTTGATGGCTCATGCACTGATTTGGGAGAAGAATAAGCACTGCCAAGACAAGGGTGAAGTCAGAAGCGCAGGAATTCCACCTTGGAAAGCCATGTTTTAAAAGGCTACAGGATGATTTACATCTCCCTTTTCCGTGGGAACCATATGCGTCCACACTGACGGTCCAACTGCACCAACTCTCAGTCTTTCAAGAGGGAATCCTTTGTTCCAACTAGCATCTGATAAAATGACACTGAGATCAGCACTCCCATCTGGTGCAGGGGCTGATGCCATTCCACAACACACCCTACAGGAAGTAGCTTGAGATACACAGCTGATTGATGTCCACAGCAGGAACCTTGTGGTGGGGTGGGGACTGGTGAAGCACAGAGAATTCTTTAGCCACTGAGTCAAATCAGTACACAAAGATTCTGACTGCAGAAGTCATCTCAGGAAGCAACCCTATTTCTTAACTAAATTTTTAGTAAGGTGAGGAAAGCCACTGAAGCTTCTCTATGCAGTATTCATGTAGTCTGAAGGAAGATAAAAAAACAAACAATCCCTATTGTAGCACAAATACTAAAACACAGAGACAGATTAGATATTGGGGTTCAAGCTGAAGATGAGAAAAGCAAAGCAGCCACCACTAGAGAGACTTTTACCTCTACCAAATCTTCAGACCAAAAGGGTGAGATCCTGTCCTCACAAATCCCCAGACGGAAGACTGAGACTGCAGTCCTGTCTTATATTCCTCTCTAGTGCTGGGGTCAAAGGTGTGAGCTCTGTTTCTCTTTCAGATTGATTCACTCTCATGTAGCCCAGGAGGGCCTTTGAGCCCTGGGAGTAAAGGTGTGCACCAACACTCCTGGCCCCTATGGCTAACTAGTGTGGCTAGCTTTGCACTCTGATCTTCAGGTAAGCTTTATTTATTAAAACACAAATAAAACATCACTATATGCTATCTTTCTTTTTTTAATATTTATTTTTATTTCATATGTATTGGTATTTTGCCTACAGGGTGCCGGATTCCCTGGAACAGGAGTTACAGACATCTGTGAGCTGCCATGTGGATTTCAGGAATTGAACCCCGATGTTCTTATCAGGTGAGCCATCTCTCCAGCCCTACACTATCATTCTAAAAGTGGGTTGAGTAACTTTTTCATTGCGAGGAACTATCCTGTGTATTTTAGAATATCCAGTAGCAATCATTAGACACCATTAGCAGCCTTCCTATTGCCTATTGCACTCAGGAGACAGAGATAGATATATATCTGTGAGTTCAAGGCCAGTGAGGACTATGTAGTGAGATCCTATTTCAAAACAACAACAATAAAAACCCAAAACAAAACCAAACAAAAAACAAAGAAAGAAGAGAGAGAGAAAAAAGAAAGAACACTGTCTCTTGGGCATTGCTAAATGTCTCCCAAGGAGCACAATGCTCCAGGTGAGGAACCACTGGCATAGTATAAATTTCATACCAAACACACCAGTTCCAGTCAAAACTTTATTTGTTAGGTTGCTTGAGCAAGTTATTTTAAAAAATATGTTATTTTAAAAAAATTGTGTGTATATGTCTGTGTGTTTCTGAGTGAGTTTGTACACAAGCACAAACTTGTGGACCTGGAGTTGGTTACAGGTGGCTGTGAGCAGTGTGGTACTGGGAACTGAACTTACATCTTCCCTCTGAAGAACAGAAAGCACTTGACTACTGAGTATCTCTCCAGCTCCATGCTTGAGCAAATTTGTTTTTTCCTCTTAAACTTTAGTCCTCCCTATCTCCCGACCCCCACCTCTGAGGGTTTCTCTTTGTAGCCCTGGCTATCCTTGAACTCACAGAGATCCATCTGCCTGTGCTGGGATTAAAGGGGTGCGCTAGCACTGCCCAGCAAGTCTAAATTTTTTTTATCTGCAAGCTGAGATTTTAAATGTCTGATTTGCAGAAGGGTTATAAGAACTCATTTAGACTTTCTTGCTGCACTTGCCATTACAGTCTTACAGAGTGATTCTTTGTGCCTGTTTCCCCCTGTTAACTACCCTTCAAAGTACTGGAACAAAGCAAGTAAGGATGGACTGAAAAGCCCCTGAACTGCAAGAAGCACAATGCTTATGCACAGTACTGGTGGCAGGAGTATCTTGTGAGGGCCTTGGGAGTGTATCCCATTAATCTGCACAGCTATCATGAAAAACTCATTTGAAAAGGACTGATTGTGTCAGAGTCTTACAGAAGGTAAGAGGAAACACATTCTTCTCATAGCCAGTTTTTTCCAATTATGACAGCTGAGACTTGGGACATATCCATTTGGCAGGAGGCAGTCCTTTTGGGCAGTGACCTGACTGGATTGCTTATTCTTGGCAAAGTAGACAACTGTACCAACTGTCAGGTCAGAGATGTTCTATGTCCCCAAAAGGTCTGTGCACTCGTCATCTAGCTTCAAAGTACCCAGGTTTTCCTATACTGTCCAAGCTGGCTTTGAACTCCTGGCCTCAAGGAACCCATCTGCCTTAGCCTCAGCAGCCAGAACTACAGGCACACATGACTACATCAGGCTCCAGTATTTTTTAAAAGGTCAGGCTAAGGCTGTAGACCACTTGCACCCATTCTTAGACATAGCAATAAACTGTCTAGTTCCGCAAGTCTGTGATGATCTCCACAATTCATGTTTACTTAATCGAATATTCAACAACACTTTTTTTTTGCACAAACTGTATTCTGCTTTTTTCTGGAAATAGATTTTTCTTTCTTTCTGTACAAAGCTATATGATGCCTTGCAGTTGTAAATGCTTGGTGCAATACTGTATATAGTTTCTATAAGCTCAAATCCAAGTGCTCAGTCCTTTTCTTTGGTTGAGAATATATTTGTTTACTGTTTAAAAAATCTTTTTGCTATCAAAAGTGAGATTTATCAGCACTTCTTGATGGTATTCCAGTTAACATTTACTGAGGCACAAGGCTTCTCAGCACAATGCAATGGCTAAAGGCTTCAGATTATGCCAAGTGATACTTATATATTTAAAATACTAAGTGGCAATACTTTTAAAATGATTTTTTATTAGAACTTAGTTTTTGAGATTATAATATAATCAGATCATTTTCTTCTTTCCCTTCCCTTCTGTCCCTCTAACCCATGTTAGCTTTACTCTCTCAAATTCAAGGTCTCTTTTCCTTTAGTTGTTGTTATATACATATGTGTGTGGCTACATACACACATACATATATTCCTTTCTAAATATAAAAATACAACCTGCTCAGACTTTATAATGTTACTTGTATGTGTTTTCAGGGCTGACAACTTGCTGGTTAGATCACCAATTAGGAAAGACAATTCCTCTGTCTCTGTTTTTCTTAGTTGCCAGTAGTTCTTTTGTCTGGAGGGTAATACTTTAAAAAGAGAACTAGAAAAGGTTCGACATAATGCAAAAGTTCCTTTGCCTCCTCCCCATTCAGTTGGTAGTGGAGGTGGAGAGGATTATCGCAGTGCGTTGGAATTCTGGGAGGTGAAGGGGTGGAGGGTGGTCACATAAGGGTTATAAATACCAGCAGCCAAACTTTGGGTTGGTTCCAGAGAACAAATGACGTACTGTAATCTCCGTTAAAGGCACAGAACAAGGAAGTGCCCCGGAGTATTTCCACCAAGGAAGCTCCAGTGCATCATCAGCTGAATACCTGAGCTAACAACTGCATATAAATCTCACACGCCAGGGAAAGTGTCTAGGAGAATTTCAACCAGACACAAATTATTATCACCAGAAAAACAAAGGCTTCAGAGCTGGTCTAAAGGCAGGCTGACCTAGAGGCAGTGTTGCTAACAGATAGTCATAATCAGACTACCAGGAGGTTGCCTGCCATACAAATATTTAGCTTAATCAGCTAGTACCCATCCCAACTGAGGCGATGTTCTCCCAGAGCAGACGTTCAAGGGCCTTTGGGAATATCAGGTTCTTACAAGTGGGAAGCTAATATTGCTAGTACATACAGGTCAGAGATGCTTTCCAATGAGCAAGACAGCTCCCCACAATAAAAAAAAAAAAACCCAACTAAAAATGTTTACAAGCCGAAGGTGAGAAAGCCACTTTCTTCTTTGGATCCCAGTTGCCACTGGAGTAGCACTACAGGATGCTTGTTTGAAACAGAAATAAAGAAAAACAAAACAAAAGAAATCTCAAAACAGTCCAAGGTTCAGTTAGCACTAGGCAAAGGAGGAGGCTAGAGGGCGGAGTCTGCCTCCCGTTGGCTGCTTTAAAGAGGGTGTCTAACCCTGCAGTGACAGACAGGTTTTCCCTTCTCTCCCAAGGCAGGTAGATAATGCTGACCTCATTTGCTTTATCAGCTAGTGACTCATTCTCAGGCAGGTGTACTAACTGGCAAGCCTTGGGCAACTGATAATACCTTTGTTCCATGGAGAAAGGAACGAACAAGTATCTGCAAACTGGCAGTCTTTCAGTACCATGCTGGGCTCCATCAGCCAAGGGCTTTCATCTGTGCACGGAAGAGGCTGTATAAGCTTGTTTACCAGGAGGGGAAAATCAAAGAACTGCGACTGAAGAGCTTCTGCTCTGGTTTGCTAGAAGGCTGTCCGACTGTCACACAGAAGCTCCAAGTATCACTGACCCTAAACTCTGTTCAGCTTGAGTTAGGGCAACGGTTCTAGCCTGTGGTCACATATCAGATATTTACATTACAGTTATGAAGTAGCAATGAAATAATTTTATGGTTGGTGGTCACCATAACATAAAGAACTATATTAAAAGGTCAAACACCGGGCGGTGGTGGCGCATGCCTTTAATCCTGGCACTCGGGAGGCAGAGGCAAGCGGATCTCTGTGAGTTCAAGGCCAGCCTGGTCTACAAGAGCTAGTTCCAGGACAGGCTCCAAAGCTACAGAGAAACCCTGCCTCGAAAAACAAAATAAATAAATAAATAAATAAGTAAATAAATAAAAGGTCAGAGAATTAGGAAGGTTGATTACCATTGGGGTAGAAGAGGACAGTGCTAATGAACCTGCTGCTGCACCTACACCCTGCTAGCCAGCCTCAAAAACAAGGAAGTCTGGGGTTGGTGCTATAGTTCACAAGGTGGAATACTTGCCTAGCATGCACAGAGTCCTGTTCCATTCCTAGAGCTCCATAAAACTTGGCATGGAAGCCTGTAATCCCAGCAGCTGAGGCAGAGACAGGGGGATCAGAAGTTTAAGGCTAGCCTAGGCTACAAGACACCCTGTCTCAAAACCAAAACCAAAAGATTCACTGGATTGGATGCCTCAAATGTACCATTAGGTTACATTTATTATGCAATGTGGGAAACTTGGCAGACCCTAGGAGATTTTTTTTTTAAGCAGTGAGCTCTCTTACGGAGGGGGGGGGGGAATCTCCAGCCCTCTCCTTTAATTCTCTAATGCATACCTTTTCAGTTTATTTATTTATTCATTCATTCATTTATTTATTTATTATGTATAAAATATTCTGTCTGCATGTATGCCTGCAGGCCAGAAGAGGGCACCAGATCTCATTACAGATGGTTGTGAGCCACCATGTGGTTGCTGGGAATTGAACTCAGGACCTTTGGAAGAACAATCAGTGTTCTTAACCTCTGAGCCATCTCTCCAGCCCCACCCTAGGAGATTTTTTTTAAAATATTTATTTATTTATTTATTTTGTTTACAGTGTTCTGTCTGCATGTGTGCCTGCAGGCCAGAAGAGGGCACCAGATTTCATTACAGATGGTTGTGAGCCACCATGCGGTTGCTGGGAATTGAACTCAGGACCTCTGGAAGAACAATCAGTGTTCTTAACCTCTGAGCCATCTCTCCAGCCCCACCCTAGGAGATTCTTAAGTCTATAGTTTATCCTGATCACAGGCACAAAACCTGAATGACTCCACATAGACGCAGATGTTGTTCATTATGTGATGCCCAAACTATTATATCCATTCTGCCTGGGCTCCAAGCATGACTCTTGTTGGGGAACAGGGGTGCAAAGGAGAGGTGAAGTTAAGACTCAGAATGTCAATTCTTGACAAAATCTACAGACAGTTTCCAAATGAGGAAAGCTTCTTACTAACCACCAGACTGAATAGGTTTGTTTTGTTTTCCGCTCCCCTACCCTTCCCAGGAAGGTCACACTAGGAGAATTCTTTGGCTCAAGTTTGAGTGTTATAAACAAAGGTCCCTCCTTTCTTATTAATCTCCTGTTAGACATACACAATTCCTTTTCCTCAATAATCAGAAACGGGATTTCCTGAAGAGGTTAGCTAACAGCTTCTCCTCACAGTTTTTTGAAAACATGCTTCAGTCATGGTTTCTGGAAAGGCCCCTTCCTGTCTATTTCCCACAGAAAGAGATAGGACCATGGTGAATGTCTCAATGCAGATAGCTGAGGAATTTACTTTCTTAGAATGGAAAAGGGTCTTCTGTTGGTGTCTGAATGATACCCCACCAGCCAACCAGATTCTACAAGTCACCCAGAGGCAACCAAAGGAGAATCTTCCCTAGGAATAAAGACTTTTATTTTTCCACATCATGGAAACCATTTCCCACAGACTAACTGCAACGTATGGGTTTATCAGCACTGCTGTGCCAAGGAAGCCTGAGGATCTCCATAGACTGGACTATCTGGCCATCCCCAGAGGGGTTAGTCAGGTCAAAGCATGGCCTGTGTTTCTGCCTCACAGATTCTTACCTCCCCTCAGAGTGTGTGCTAAAGAAAACTTTAAGCTAAACTTAAATATGACTTTTAATATGTATTTTCATTTGATTTTTCTTATTGAAAATGATTTGCATCTGAAAGTTGAGTCGATCTTTATGAATTCAGTCTGCTGCTGGGGCAAGGGAAGATTAATCAATTACTGAACTACAACACATTAATCCAGAAGCTCAACACTTATTCCCATCGTGAAAATGCTTCAGTCCTTAGAATAGGTCCAAAAAGACAATTATGCAACTTCTAGAGGGCTGGGCAACTGGCTGAGAGTTTCTCTCTCATTGTTTTCATTTCCCAAGAGCTCAGCCAAAAGAGTGCTCCTCCCTCCTTGACCAAAGTCCTCTGCTGGGAGGAGGTGAAAAAAAGGCTTCCCTATTAGGAAAGTTAGTGACTCGGACTTGACTACAAACCTGGGGGTGGTGGGGAAGGAGGTACTGACCATTTTATAGTAAGTCCCTGCGGACTTTACAAAGCACTTCAGCACCCTCCTCCCTTCACTTTTAGGCTTGCAAGGTCAGCATCCACCACTCCCTTCTCCCACCCCTGTGGATAAACACCCTGCCTGATTCCACCTTTACAGCCATAATATTCAGTGGTAGGAAGCTTATTAGAAAACAACGAAGCTAGCTGGCTCTAACAGCTAAGCAGCTATTGAACTCTGAGTGCCCTGAGGGAACTAACAGGCTAGACATAAAAGCAGTAATGCCCATCAATGCCTCATCAAATTCCAGAACATCTCTCAAAACCCCTTTGGGGGTCCAATGACATTTTCGCAGGGGTCGCATATCAGAGATCCTGCACTTCAGATATTTACATAATGATTCATAAGGGCAGCAAAGTTACAGTTATGAAATAGTAACAAAGATAATTTTATGGTTGGGGGTTACCACAACATGAGGAACTGTAGTAAGAGGTTGTAGCATTAGAAAGGTTGAAAACTACTGCAGTAAACCAAGGAAAAAAAGTCTTATCAAATCCAACACAACTTATGTCCTCCACGTGCTCCTTTTTAAATTTCTATCTAGCCAGGTGTGAGAGGCAGAGGCAGGCGGATCTCAGTGAGTTTGAGGCCAGTCTAGTCTACAAGGCGAGTTCCAGGACAGCCAGTAACTGTTACACAGAGAAACCCTGGCTCAGAAAAAAAAAAAAAAGTTTGCATCTAATGCTTTTTGCTTGCTTTTGAAATACGGTCAAATAGCCCAGAATGGCCTTGAACTCATGATCTCCCAACCACAGCCTCCCTTGTGCTGTAATTCTAGTCATGTGCCACCATGCCTGACTAATACAGTGTTCACAGCTTGTTTACTGCATTTTCTAGCTCACTGAAGACCAGGCTGTTACAGGCAGACCCAGCACTGCTGTGGAAGTGACGGCAGCAGTACACATGGGGTCCTTCAGAAGATGGTTTTAGAACCCCATACTTATCCTGATTCATACATTCTCAATCCATGTTTAAAAGTGACATAGTATTTGTATCTTCTCACCTACTTTAAATCATATCTAGGTTACTTATAATACCTAATGCAATATAGATCATGTTATGCTATATTTTTAAAACTTTGTTTTATTTTTTATTGTTACATTGCTATTTCCTATACTTTGGGTTTCTTCCTAAAATATTTTCAATCTATAGTTTGTTGAAACCAGCTATACAGAGAACAAAATATAATGCTTAACATCATGGTAGTGGGGAAAAACTCAAAAATTATCTCCTCAGTATTTATCTATATAGATCATCAGTCTGACCAGTACAACACTGCAGAAACCCCAAACAAGAACTTAATAGGCACTTAGACTATGGTGACTCAGGAACATTTACTACAAAGCAGCCCCAAGTATTTCTTGTATCCTTGAAAATATCACCATAAGAGAACAATATCTTCTAATGTCAACCTGTACTCTTTAGGGAAAATGTATGCCCAATATCCTGTTGAGAAAATGAGGCAAGCTGGGGTCACAGCTTAGCAGAATACTTGTCCAGCAAGTTGCAGGCCCAATACTTGCATACAAAAATTTTTAAATAATTTGTCCACAAACTAGGATCCGCTGAGATGAAACTATTTTGTAGCCTATAGGGATAGATGCCAGTTTTCCCATTGCCGATGAAACAGAGGTATGTGCAATGGTTCTGAATTTCTCTAACTACCAAACACTACTCAGCTATGATGACCTTTTGTAGCTACAAATTATACTGTCTCCAAATGTGGCTTCTGCCTATGCCACACTAGGATCTGGTCTATAACGTTATAACCTTTCAAGGTTAGTGTGCCTCTGTTTTGGTGCCAGTAGCCCCTTCCTCCTCTGAGATAAAGTCTTGCTTTAAAGGCTGTCCTAGAACTTTCAATGTTGTCTCAGATGCCTAAGACCTGAGATTACAGGTGTAGGCTACCATGTCCTCACTTTATACTCTGATGGCAGCTAGTTACTTTGTGGGAGAAACTAGCACTGGTGATAGAACGAAGTGCTGCCTATGCTATTTCCAAATCTATTCCTTGTACCATCAAGGGTATGCCAGCAGAATGAGAGACTTTTGGGTATCCGTAACTACAGGAATCCTGAACCAAGCACCTGACCAGCAAACCCACACTTTAGGGTCCAGTTATTTGATCACCTCCTGTTATTTTGATTTATACTCAAAATTTTAGTACCAGAAAGACTAACTATGGTAAAGGACTAAACACTTTGCAATTAAGGCAGAACTTCTCCAACTCTCCTACAGGTAAGGAACTTGTACTTGAGGAGTGTCAGGAGGATTCATGGGCTGCTTGTTGCAAGTCAGAGATTTTTTGACTCAATGTTTGATAATTCATGAAAATCTTACATTGTTTCATATCAATAAAGTCTCCCTGAAAGGTGTACAAAATTAACACTTCAAGAAATGGCTAATAATAGCTCAGTTTGAAAAACAGGACTGTGAATACAATTTCCATGCAGTAACCAAACCAGTTAATTTCAAAGTCCAAGAAATCATGAGGAGATTCTTAGGCTAAGAGACAAGGCTTAAACACTTTCTTCTATATCCTTAACTGGCTATAAAAATGGGAAGAAACTACAGCAGAAAAATGTTCAAAGACATTTTCTTAGACTTCCACACAAGTGCTTTAGTGGTAATGGAAGTGAGAACAAGGAAATCAGGACCCAAGAGAAAAACACAATCTCAACTGTCATCTAAATTTTAAGCATTAGTGAGAAAAAGGAGAACAAAAAGGAGAGCAAGGCTTACCTTAAAATCTGCCAGCTGCTGGTTGATGACATCCACTTCAGTCCCCACAACCCACTGGAGCGCTTCAGCCTCCTCTGCAGCTGCCGTGGCATCATTGAGTGCTTTCAGTTTCCTATAGAAGTCCTCCACTCGGCCCAGTGTGAGCTCTAGCTGCTCCTGGCGAGCTTTCCCTCTCTCTGTCAGTTTACCACACTGCTTATTAAGGGCTTCTAGCTCTCTCTTGAGACCTAGTAAGTCCAAAGTCCCCTCTTCCTCCAACATTTTTCGACACTCTGCTTCAGAGTCCTCTATGTCAAACCTGAGGGCTTGGATTTTGTTAAGGAATAGCCGTACATCCTCAATTTGTGACTGGAGGCTATCCGTGTCTCTACCAATGGCTCCCATGCCATCTAGCTCATCATCCAGGTCAGCCAACTGAGAAAACATTTCTCGAACTCGACAGTGAAACTGCCCAATCCCCTCTAGCTTGTTTTCCATGGTCAGGCAACCACTGTTCACTCGTTGTTTCACTTCTAGGAACTCTTGCTGGGCGACCTCAGCTTGATGCACAAGTGGGGAGGCATCAGATCCAGCTGGGGCATCTTCCACTAGTCCCTGAGTGAAGTTCCTCAGATAGTCTACCTGAGGCTCCAGGGCCTGCAGAACTTCTTGCTGAGCTCTTAGCTTCTCAAGATTCTTGTTGCTACAGGCTTGAGAGCCCAGAGCATCGAAGATTTCAAGCTGGTGTTTGGCTCCTTCAACCTTCTTTTCAATATTCTTAAAGCTTTCCTGGAATTCCTTGAGCCTCTGAGTCATTTCTTCTAGAGAGCCTGTTTTGGCCTGTAGCTCCTCTGTAATGGCATCCATGTTCTGGTTGAGTCCAGCCTTCTCATCCCGGATCTCATCTTCATCTATTTCTGAAGAATTGATCAGAATGTCAGCAGCACTATTGAGTACTTCCAGCAGGGAGCGGCGCTTCTCTGCCTCACTCAGCATGGCCTTTGACCTCAAGAGGCTGGCCTCCAGCTGCACTGGATCCAAAGTAACCTGCAACTCAGACATATTGGCCTTGCAATCTTCTATCCAGGGCACAAGGTCTTCCACATGCCACTGATATTTCTGAGCCTTCTGCATACAGTCCTTGAGCCTAGACTGTCGGTCTGCAGTTTTTTTACGAAGATCTTCCCAGTGGCTTTTGAGTTCAACCAACTGATTTTGTAAAGTCTTTTTCTCTTCTCCAGGAGGCACAGAAAGCAGCAGAGATTCCCCCTCGGCTACAATCACCTCATAGGAACCACTGTGTTGATTAAGGTTCTTCTGAAACTCTTCATTCTCTTGTAGCTGAGTCTGGAGTCGCTCCAATTTTGCAGAAATTGGGCAGATTTTTGCTTGCTGGCTTTGTTTTTCATCCAACCAGGTCCTCAGCTCATCAAACATTTGTTGGAATTGCTGGGTGCTGGCGAGAGCTGCCTGGAGTCTGTTCATGCGATCAGCTGACATAAGAAAATGAAATTAAAATCAATCAAGCCTGAACATGGGATATAAAATGTTTGCTAACAGGGTATGGTCTAATCTTAAGAACAGAAAATAAGGACAGAGAGAGCCGTAGGAAACAAGCTCCACTGGGAGCAGAAGCCAGGAGCAAATCCAGCCCTGGGAGCCAACCCAGTCCTGGGACACTGGCAGACCAGGATTGGGCCAATGATCTGCGCTGGGACCTGCAGGGGTTCCAGGTTCCTGCCACCTCCACCAGAACCGGAGTGGAACTGAACCAGTTACCTAAGACACAGAGAGAACAAGCTCCACCAGGAGCAGAAGCCAGGAGTAAACCCAGTTCCGGGACACCAGCAGATCAGGATTGACCCAGTGACCAGATCCAGAGTCAACGATCTCCACTGGAACAGGTACAAGGGAGTACCCGCTGAGCCAGTGAGCCAGAGCCAGAGACTGCTGAGGGTCCGGATGTGAATCCGGGACCTTAAAGGGAGAAGAACTAAGCCAACACGCCGGTGGGTCTGGGCGAGTCTAGGACCTCCCAGGAACTAGGCCGGAGCCAGGACCTCTGTCAGCCTAGGCGTGAGTGAGGCTGGGTCCTCCGAGGGAATAGGCAGGAACTAGAGATCTCGGTGGGGCCAGGCACGAGTCTGGGACCTCAGAGAGAGTAGGCCTGAGCCAGGTCCTCTGTGGGTTCAGGCATTGGTCTGGAACATCAAAGGGAATTGGCAGGAACCTGGAACCCCTGCGGGTCCCAGTGCAAGTCTGAGACCTCTGAGGAAGCAAGCAGGTCCTCTGCGGGTTCGGGCGCACCTGAGCCTAGGACCTCCCAGACCTGAACCAGAAACCTTTCCAGGTCCAACCCCAATCCAGGGACTTCTGCAGGAGGGAATCCAGACTAGGATTTACAGATACAGGTCAAAGCCAGTAACCTAAGCCAAAATTGCCCAGAGGCAAGGAACTCCACCTTGGGCAACAAATTCCACAGGAGTTTGAACCAGACTCCTAGGACTGAGAGATCCCGAGGAAACAAGCTCCACTGGGAGCAGAAGCCAGGAGCAAACCCAGTCCTGGGACACAGGCAGGTGGATCAGGATTGAACCAGTGACCAGATCCAGTGTCAGGGATCTCCACCAGAACAGGTCCAACTCCAAGCCAGGGACTTCTGCAGGAGGAGATACAGACCAAGATTTACAGAAACAGATCAAAGCCAGCAGCCTAGGCCAAAGTAGGCTTGAGACAGCAAACTCCAAGGGAGCAGATCAAAGCACAGGAGCACTCAGCTACCTCCAGGAACAGGAATAACCAACAAAGTAACTAGAACTGTGACACAGACTGTACCACGAGGAACAACAGTCTGAGCTTTGGATTCACTGGCACCTAGAAGATTATTCAACAGAATCTCAGACAGCTCCAAACACACTTATTAGAGGAAAAGATGAGTAGAAAAGGTAAGATCACATGCTACACCATAAAGAGCAACACAATACCAGTAAAGCCTAAAAACTCTACAAAAGCAAGACTTGAACAACCAAATATGGATGAACCAGAAGAAAATGATCTAAAAAATAACATCAAGAGAATGTTTGAAATTCTTAAAAGATGAAATGAGAAATTACCTTAAAGAAATGGAGGAAAACACTAACAAAAAATTGGAAGACATCAGCAAATCACTTAAAGAAAACCAAGAAAAAGAACTCAAACATATGACAGAAACTATTCAGGACTTGAAAACTGAGATAGAAAAAATAAAGAAAACACAAGCTGAAGGAATTACTGAAATAGAAATCATGAGAAAAAGAGCAGGAACGACAAATGCAAGCATGAACAAAACAATACAAGAAATGGAAGAGAGAATCTCAAGTGCTGAAGATAAAATAGAGGAAATAGACTCATCGCTTAAAGAAAACTTTAAATCTAACAAAAGCTTAACCCAAAATATCCATGAAATATGGGACAACATAAAAAGGCCAAATCTTCGAATAATAGGTATAGAAGAAGGAGAAGTTCAACTCAAAGGCAAAGAAAATTTATTTAACAAAATCATAGAAGAAAACTTTCCCTACCTAAAGAAAGATATGCCTATGAAGATACAAGAAGCTTACAGAACACCAAATAGACTGGATCAAAAAAAAAAAAAAAAGTCCTCTCGCCACATAATAATCAAAACACTAAACATACAGAGTAAGGAAAGAATATTAAGAGCTGCAATGGAAAGAAGCCAAGTAACATATAAAGGTAGACCTATTAGTATTATACCTAACTTCTCAGTGGAAACAATGAAAGCCAGAAGGTCATGGTCAAGCATTATGCAGACATTAAGAGACCACGGATGCCAGCCCAGGCTACTATACCCAGCAAAACTTTCGATCACCATGAAGGACAAAACAAGATATTCCATGAAAAATCTAGATTTCACCAATGCCTAGCTACCAACCCAGCCCTACACAAAATACTAGAAGGAAAACTCCAACCCAAGGAAGATGGCTACACCAACAAAAACACAGACGACTGATGATCTCATTAAAGCAAATTCCAAAGAAGAAAAAAAACACACAAATTAACATCACCAACGAAGAAAACTAACTTAACAGGAGATAGCAACCACTGGTCATTAATATCCCTTAATGTAAGTGGACTCAACTCACCCATAAAAAGGCACAGGCTAAAAGACTGGATATGAAAACAGAACCCATCCCTCTTCTGCATTCAAGAAACGCATCTCAACCTCAAAGACAGACATCGTCTCAAAGGAAAAGGTTGGGAAAAAAATATACTAATCAAATGGACCTAAGAAATAAGCGGGTGTAGCTATCCTAATATCTAACAAAATAGACTTCAAGCTAAAATCAGTCAAAGGAGACAAAGAAGGACATTTCATATTAGTCACTGGAAAAATCCATCAAGAGGAAATTTCAATACTGAACATCTATGCCCCAAATACAAGGGCACTCTCATATGTCAAAGAAAAACTTCTAAAGCTTAAATCATATATTAAACCCCACACACTGATAGTGGGAGACTTCAACACTCCCCTCTCACCACTGGACAGGTCAATCAGACAAAAAACGAACAGAGAAATAAGAGAACTAATAGATGCTATGACTCAAATGGACTTAACAGACATCTATAGAATATCCCATCCAAACAGAAAAGAATATACCTTTTTCTCAGCACCTCATGGAACCTTCTCAAAAATTGACCACATACTTGGTAACAAAACAAGCCTCAACAAATACAAAAAAATTGGAATAACCCAATGTACCTTATTAGATCACCATGCTTTAAAACTAGAAGTCAACAGCAATACCAATTCCAGAAAATCCACAGCACATGGAAATTAAACAATGCTCACCTGAATCATCAATGGGTCAAGGAAGAAATAAAGGGGGAAATTAAAGACTTCCTAAAATTCAATGAAAATGACCACACAACATACCCAAATTTATGGGACACAACGAAAGCAGTGTTAAGAGGCAAGTTCATAGCACTAAATGCCTACATAAAGAAGCTGGAAAAATCCCACACTAGTGAATTAACAGAACATTTGAAAACTTTAGAACAAAAAGAAGCAAACTCACCTAAGAGAACTAGAGGGCAGGAAATAATCAAATTGAGAGCTGAAATCAACAAAATAGAAACAAACAAAACAATACAAAGAATCAATGAGACAAAGAGTTGGTTCTTTGAGAAAAATCAATAAAATAGACAAACCTTTATCCAAACTAACCAAAAGGCAGAGAATATCCAAATTAACAAAATCAGAAATGCTAAGGGGGACATAACAACAGACATGGAGGAAATACAGAGGATCGTCAGATCATATTTTGAAAACCTGTACTCCACAAAATTGGAAAACTTAAAGGAAATGGACAACTTTCTGGATAAATGTCACTTACCAAAATTAAATCAAGACCAGATAAACAAATTAAACAGACCTATAACTGCTGAAGAAATAGAAAGTCATCAAAAGTCTCCTAAACAAAAAAAGCCCAGTACCATATGGTTTCAGCTCAGAATTCTACAAAACTTTCAAAGAGGAACTAATACCAATACTCCTCAAATTATTCCACACAATAGAAACAGAGGGAACATTGCCAAACTCTTTTTATGAAGCTCCAATTACCCTGATATCCAAACCACAGAAAGACAATACTAAGAAAGAAAATTACAGACCAATCTCACTCATGAACATTGATGCAAAAATACTAAATAAAATACTAGCAAATCGAATCCAAGAACACATCAGAACCATCATCTACCATGACCACGTCGGCTTCATCCCACAGATGCAGGGATAGTTCAACATACAAAAATCTGTCAATGTAATCCACCATATAAACAAGCTGAAAAATAAAAACCACATGATCATCTCATTAGATGCCGAAAAAGCATCTGACAAAATACAACATCCCTTCATGATAAAAGTCTTGGAGAGAGCAGGGATACAAGCAACAAGGAACATACCTAAACATAATTAAGGCAATATACAGCAAGCCAACAGCCAACATCAAACTAAATGGAGAGAAACTCCCAGCGATTCCACTGAAATCAGGAACCAGACAAGGTTGTCCACTCTTTCCATACCTATTCAATATAGTTCTTGAGGTCCTAGCTAGAGCAATAAGATACCAAAGGGAGATCAAGGGGATACAAATTGGAAAAGAAAAAGTCAAAACTCTCACTGTTTGCTGATGATACGATAGTTTTCATAAGTGATCCCAAAAATTCTCTCAAGGCACTTCACACTCATAAACACTTTCAGCAATGTAGCAGGATACAAGATTAACTCAAAAAAAAAAAAAATCAGCAGCCCTCCTGTACAAAGATGATAAAAGGGCTGGGAAGAAATTAGAGAATCAACACCATTCACAATAGCCACAAATAGCATAAAATATCTCGGAGTAACTCTAAACAAACAAGTGGAAGACTTGTATGACAAGAACTTTAAATCTTTGAAGAAAGAAATTGAAGAAGACACCAGAAAGTGGAAAGACCTCTCCCATGTTCTTGGGTAGGTAGAATTAATATAGTAAAAAAGGCAATCTTACCGAAAGCAATCTACAGATTCAACGCAATGCCCATCAAAATCCCAGCAAAATTCTTCAAAGACCTTGAAAGAACGGTACTCAACTTCATTTGGAAAAGCAAAAAACCCAGGATAGCCAAAACAATCCTGTACAATAAAAGAACTTCTGAAGGCATCACAATCCCTGACTTCAAACTCTACTACAGAGCTACAGTACTGAAAGCAGCCTGGTATTAGCTTAAGAACAGAAAGGAGGACCAATGGAACCGAATAGAAGACCCGGATATCAATCCACACATCTTCAAACACCTGATCTTTGATAAAGAAGCAAAAAATATCAAATGGAAAAAGGAAAGCATATTTAACAAGTGGTGCTGGCATAACCGGATATCAACATGTAGAAAAATGAAAATAGACCCATATCTATCACCATGCACAAAACTCAAGTCCAAATGGATCAAAGATCTCAACATAAAGCCAGCCACACTGAACCTTACAGAAGAGAAAGTGGGAAGTACACTTGAACACATTGGCACAGGGAACCACTTCCTAAATAGAACCCCAGCAGCACAGACACTGAGAGAAACAATTAATAAATGGGACCTGCTGAAATTGAAAAGCTTCTGTAAAGCAAAGGACACAGTCAACAAGACAAAACGACGGCCTACAGAATGGGAAAACATCTTCACTAACCCCACATCAGACAGAGGTCTGATCTCCAAACTATACAAAGAACTCAAGAAATTGGACACCGAAAGATCATATAATCCAATAAAAAAATGGAGTACAGACCTAAACAGAGAACTCTCAACAGAGGAATCTAAAATGGCTGAAAGACACTTCAGGAAATGTTCAACATCCTTAGTCATCACAGAAATGCAAATCAAAACAACTCTGAGATTCCATCTTACACCTGTAAGAATGGCCAAGAACAAAAACACTGATGACAACTTATGCTGGAGAGGCTGTGGAGAAAAGGGAACACTTCTGCATTGCTGGTGGGAATGCAAGCTGGTACAACGCCTTTGGATGTCAGTGTGGCGATTTCTCAGAAAATTAGGAAACAACCTTCCTCAAGACCCAGTAATACCACTTTTGGGTATATATCCAAAGGATGCTCAGTCGTGCCACAAGGACATGTGCTCAACTATGTTCATAGCAGCTTTGTTTGTCATAGCCAGAAACTGGAAACAACCTAAATGCCCCTCGATCGAAGAATGGATAAGGAAAATGTGGTACATTTACACAATGGAGCAAATGTACACAGCAGAAAAAAATAACAACAGCTTGAATTTTGCAGGAAAATGGATGGAAGTAGAAAGGATTATTTTGAGTGAGGTAACCCAGACACAGAAAGACAATTATCACATGTACTCACTCATAGGTGGTTTTTAAACATAAATCAAAGAAAACCAGCCTACAAACCACAATCCCAGAGAACCAAGACAACAATGTGGACACTAAGAGAGACATACATAAATCTAATCTACGTGGGAAGCAGAAAGTATAAAAAGAAAAGATCTCCTGAATAAATTGGGAGCATAGGGACCTTGGGGGAGGGTTGAAGGAGGGAGGGAAGAGGCAGGGAGGGGAGCAGAGAAAAATGTAGAGCTCAATAAATATCATGGATAAATAAATAAATAAATATTAAAAAAAAAAAGAAACCTAAACACATATCCAAAATCATGGCCGCATTCTATTGACTTGTTAAAAAAAAAAAAAAAAGTCCAAAATAGGGTAGAGAGCTGGGTCAGCAGTTAGGAGTGCTGACTGCTCTTGTAGAGGACTGACCCATGTTTGGTTCCTAGTACCAACACTGCAGCTCATATCTCTTTGTAACTTTATTTCCAGGGGATTAGACACCCTTCTTGGTCTCTACAGATACTACATGTAAGCAATGATTAAATTAAAAATGAAAAACTTAAAAATTGCAAAATACATTTTAACTTTGCATAATGGGGTCAAAGCTATGCATGCCCATCAGCAACATACAGAAAACAAGTGCTTCAATTAAAGTGTGTATAGAACTCCACCCATTAGTGCATGCTTGGACACGAGTGCCTGCAGGTTAGCTGATGTAATGTTAGAGCTTCTATCTCCAGGATTGTGTTAAGTTATGTGGAGTTCCATGTATGTCAGTGCTCAATGGATAATAACTACAACAGTTCTCATGATTTCTGGAAGTAAGGCTAGGATGACATTATGCCAACCCTAAAAAGTGACTTAAGGGTCACCCTAAAGTCTTGGCCTGCTATTTTTTTTGCTATTCTCACTTCAGCTCACCTGCAAGCTCTTCTAAGCCTTGGAGTGGCAGGGCAACTGTCTCCAAACGTTTCTTCAGCTCATCCTTGAGGTACTGCTCACCAATGAGCAGCGAGAGTTCATCACACAGTGTCTGAGCCTCCTTAATCTCATTGTCTAATTGTCCCAAGTCAGATCGAATCTCACTGGTTTCCTCCAGTTGCTGCTTTACAGCATCAGGTTGGGTGCTGATGGCTGACTGGCCACTCAGTCGCTGTCCAACTGCTTTCACCTTTTCTGATAAGTCCTGGAGCAACTCTTGGTACTGGGTACTTTTAACAATCGCTTGATCAATTTGGCTGGAACGGGAGTTAAGCTTGTCAGTGAGCTCAACCCACTTCTGATTGATGCTTTGGAGGTCTCTGTGCACGTGGCTGGCAGATGGAGAGGCATCCCCAGGCCCTGTTAGGATGCCCTGAGCTGCCTCATTCAGCTGCTCATGCTGTTGCCTTCGTGCTTCAAATTCCTTCAGCATAAACTGAAATAGAAATGACACAGAGATGTTTAGACAGAGAAAACAGATCTAAAAGCAGTGTCAAAACAAAAACCAAGTTTGAATTGTGCCAGTCATTTTGAAAATAAGCCATAAAACTCCAGGGACCAGACTACTAAGATGATGCAGCATTATCTTAAGAATTGCTTAATATGCTGGGCTATGGTGGTGCACTCTTTTAATCCCAGCACTTGGGAAGCAGAGGCAGGGGGATCTCTGTGAGTTCAAAACCAGCCTGGTCTACAAAGTGAGTTCCAGGACAGCCAAGGTAACACAGAGAAACCCTGTGTCAAAAAACAAAACAAAACACAAATCTGAGGAAAGAGAACCTTGTCTGGGGTAATGAAATCCACTTACCAGAAGAAGCACTCAAACCCAACTTCCATGATACCCATTTCTTTGCTCTAAGTGTTAATCTCCATTGCTCACCTGGACCTGCTGTTTCTGTGCATTCAACATGTTGGGGTCAATAGATAGGGGTCCCAGAACTCCCATCATCAGTTCCTTCTCCATTAGCCAAGGGCGGAGCTGCGATTCTGCAGTTTGGAAGCAGGCCAGATGGTTTGCAGATTCCTCTAGCTGCTTTTGGCGAGCCACAGTAACCTCGGTGGCCTTTTCCCATCGGGAATCTGTTGAGAGGAAATGAGAGAATGCCGTTGGCTTGGTCTCTAAGCTGTACTCCTTATATATGACAGGAAATGACATAAGAGCCATTATTCGACATTTTTAAAAATTAAAAATAACCTTAAAATATTTAAGAACTAAAGTAATGCAAATAGTTCTGTATTCATTGGGCAGGCAGTAACAAGAAACTACACTGATGAAAGTGAATAGAAGCACCCTGTCCCCCACATGCTATAAGATGAGTTACATAAATTATCTTGTATTTTTTATTATATATAGTTATATACATAAAATATATATTATAAACATTTTTCATGAAAAGAAATCTTTGTAACAAATATCCACCTAAATTATGTGTAGTCAAATACTATGAATACATAATTTACTTATCTCTTTATTAGATTATTTCCCATTTCTCTTTTGATTTAATTTAATTTTAATTATGTATGTCAGTGTGTGGGTTTGTGTACATGAGTGCCAAGGTGACGGAGCTTAAGTTACAGAAGTCTGTGAGCTGCCTAGCATGGGTGTTGTAAACTAGACTCTGATCCACTAAAAGAGCAGTATGTGCCTGTAACCACTGAGCCAGCTCTCTAACCCCAGGTTTGTTTTGTTTTTTTCTTTTTTGATACAGGGTCTTCCTATGTGGCTCTGACTGGACTAGAACTTGCTATACAGTCCAGGCTGGTTCAGATTTACAGAACTACCCGTTTCTACCACCAAGTGCTGGAATAAAGGTGTGGGTCACCACTTCCCACTTTCATTTTTACCCTCAATATTCTCTTAAACTTCTGATCAGAGTAGACTATCAGCTTGACTTGTCCTAGAAAACCAGATTTCTATTGACTTAATTTCTAAAATTTTCCCTATCCAGGTCATTTTCTGGTCCTAGAGAGACAGGCCTTTGCTTGCTTTCAAAAGTTAATTGAAACTAATTCCAGCTTTATAGGGTGTACTGAGATTTTCAATTTGCTTTGGAGACAAGATATTTTAAGTATAAAACATTCCTGTAATGACTTACTGAGATCTTCCTGCATTTTTTTCCAGTTTTCTGCTTCTTTTGAGTTGGGATATGTCCTCAGTAATCCAGCCAGAGCTTCTTTTACTTTCTGGATCTTAGGGGAATTCTGTTCCAATTCAGTCAGGAAAGCCTAGGAGAAAGTATATCATACATGCCATGAGATTCTGGGGGCAGAAACACGGCTTTGCGTGTGGTAGAAATGATTGGGAGACTGAGTGGATGGGAAGCCTCACTTGTCTTGGCCCTGTGTATGTCTTGTTTCATGAACTTAGCTTCAGTATTGACTCTACAATGAAAGTGACAAGATCTGAGTTCATTTAAGTACAACACGTCAATAAAACTCAACTAAGTAGGGACCATCACTTCTTATTATTTGGAAGTGCCAAGATAAGATTAAGATTATGGCAATATCTTAGTAGTTGGAGAGTTGACATGCCATGCTCAATTGGGATATTTAAAATTCTGGAGAAAATTTTCACAAAAAAAATTTATGTTCTTATATTTTCTGATAATTTCTTTAGTCCACATTTTAATTTTTTAAAACACTAAAATTATGTAAACAAGTATTTGTCTGCTGTATTTATGTGTGCCACATATGTGCCTGTTGCCAGAGAAAGCCAGAAGAGGAAGCTGGATCCCATGCAACCAGAGTTATAGATGGTTGTGAGACACTATGTGGGTACTGGTAGCTGAACCTGGGTCTTCTGCAAGAGCATCAAGTGTTTTAACTGCTAGGCCATCTCTTCAGTCCTTTACATTTTAATCTTAAGAATAAATACATAGGCAAAATTATTTAGTTTCCCCTTATAATTGTACAGATGCATAAATGAGAAAGGCATAGCTATCTGGTAGCATTACATGGTAAATAAGACTCGATTCTCAATGAGCTAATAATGTGGAGGGCAGGGGGAGATCATTCCTCTTTCTGCAAACATGTCTTTTTTCCCCCGTTTTGAATCTGAATTATAACAACAGGTAACAAAAATTCTCAAGGAGACTTGAGTGAGGTATGTTAAAAATGAGGGCTAACATACCGCCAATTACAGTCAGGAACTGTCTCCATTCAGGCTCAGTCCTAAGATGGACAGGAACACCTGTAGGAGCACCCGTACTGCTGGAATGCAGCTTACTGGTAAACACAGTACCTTGTTAGATTCTGCTTGGGCTTTTACTGTTTCTGCCTTGGTTGGAGACAAAGAGGCATCCATGGCTTTCAGAATTTCCTCTTTTGATTCTAACCACTGTAAAACAGAGCTTGCTTCTTTCTGAACCTCCTCCATTCTGCTGAGGACAGCCTGGAGGCTTTCCTGGCGTTCTCGAAGGACTTCTCCCAGTTTCTCATACTTTGAATTTACATCAGACATGTCACACTGGATTTCTGTAAGATCTAGTATCAGTGAAAAAACAATGAGATTGGTAATCCTGCTCCCCTTCATTTCTCATTCCTAAATGATTTGTCAGGATAAGCACCTCTCCTAATTCTTCTAGTCAACTAGTAATTGTCTTCCTCCAAATCACATCAAAGTTCCTGTTTAAATCACAAAGTAAAAGAACCTCTATTAATCTGCTTTCTGGCTTTGGCATTTTATACAAATATATATGCCATAAAATGCTGAATAAATGTGGGAAGGACAGAGTGAGGAAATGAAATAAGATGTCACAAAGCATACTTCTGGGAGTAATCAACTTGGAACATTCTTCTCCCTCTTCTTCAAACTGCTGAGAAATAGTTTGACACTATTTCAGCAGGAGACTGAGGGTGAACTAGCTTTTTTTGTTTGGAGATAGTCTGATATAACCAAGGCTAGTGAAAGCCTGAACTCCTAATTGTCTTGCCTCTACCTTCAAGAGCTAGGTTTATAGACCAATATCACTGTATCTGGCTTTAGAATACTTCTTTTTTTTTTTAATAATTTAATTTTAAGCACACTGGTGTGACGGTGTTAGATTCCTGATCCAAACTGAGTTACAGACAATTGTGAGCTGCCATGTGGGGGCTGGGAGTGTTTGAACCCAGGTCCTCTGGAAAGGCAGCCAGTGCTCTTAACCGTTGAGCCATCTCTCCAGCCCCTAGAAAACTTCTTTATAACTCATAGATTCACATACATTTTATAGAAGGTCTTTCCTTGCTGACCGGATCTGGTGGCCCAGTATCTTTGCTCAGAACTTTTAGTTCCAGGATGCCAACCTGTTTAGCCTATAGCCAGCTAACAGGGAGGCACCACAGTTGATCCTCTCCAGATTTTCACCATCCTCATGCCACCATTTTCACCATCATTCATGCCCCTCCTGGCAGATGTTAATTCACACATATTGGAACACATACATAGCAAACATGAATACTGTAACACACCCAACAAGGAAGCACTGTTGAAATGAGTTCTCACCTTTGCAGGTGTGGTATCCGTTTACACTGCCTACAGAGCTTCCTACAGAGGGTGGTATGGAACCTGAGCAGAAGGACAGGGAGACAAACAGGGCAAGACCAACGTGTTAGGAATACATATAGGCACAGCATTTCTCTTTTCTGGCTTGCATTTTTGAGCTTGGGTATCAGAAAGCTAACACAACACAAGACAACAGCTTGTGGAGACAGGTCACTTTAGCTGTCAGGCAACAAAGTGTCACTTGTGATATTTCAGTGCCTCTGCAGTATGATTTGTAGCTCTTTCTATAGAAATAACAATTCATCTTAAATCTTCACCTTGGATTCCTGGAAACCTTTCTTGATTTTGGGAAACAAGTATTGGTAAAACAACTAAGTCTTTAGAATGGTATCTGCCACATTTGGAATGAGGAATTATAATAAAGTTAAAACATTACCTTCAATATCAGAGTCTGTCATTGTAAAAAAAAGTAAGCACAAAGCACAATTAAAAACATAAAAAGTAGGGTTACTAAAAAGCCCTTCTTATGTTGTTTCTATAGGAAATTGCTTATTTTTTTATTCATGGCATCTTTTGGCTCTACTTCCTCTATCAGAAAACTGATTAAAGCATTGAGAAATATGGCCCATGAGCATTCTAAAAATTCTCCTTTGGGCATCTGGTCCTGTTTCTAATTGCCACAGTTTCACCTATAGTCTTCTTAAATTTCTTCCTTTTATTTTGGAGACCTTTCTAAGTACAAATCAGTTTATGGAATTATTAAGACTATAGAGAAGTCAGAGAAATATTCATGACATAATGCTGAATTGAAAGGACAGAATCAGACTGTGATTATAACTCAGTGGTAAAGCACTTGCTTGGCACATACCAAGCCCTAGTTTTTATCTCCAGTATTTAAAAAAAAAAGGGGGGGGTGGGGCAAAAAGACGGCAGGGAAACACTTCTCTATGTATTCTTTTTTTTTTTTAAAGATTTATTTATTTATTATGTATACAGTGTTCTTTCTGTCTGTATGTTTGTGGGCCCGAAGACAGTACTAGATCTCATTACAGATGGTTGTGAGCCACCATGTGGTTGCTGGGAATTGAACTCAGGACCTTAGGAAGAGCAGTCAGTGCTCTTAACCTCTGAGCCATCTCTCCAGCCCTCTATGTATTCTTTACATGGTGCTAAGTCTTATCTACGATTAAACTGAAAAGCAGTTGTTAGATTGGTAGGTAGGTTTCTTAACTATTCATATTCATGTATTTTCAATTAAAAATGGAACAAACAGGAAATCATTTTCCATTGCAATAATGTGATCATGGAAAACAAACTAGACTAAGTCATGAAGAGAGTCCTGGTCAAGACTATCACTAACTCATATGTGAGTCTTAATCTGTGGGCAACTTCAGTTTCTTCTGCTATAATAATCAATACATGCTGCTTTTGTGGAGAATGGACAGCTCTTGCTATTTCAGTAACAGATGTGTGTGTGTATATTTTTAAATGTATTTTTCAGTGTCACTGATTGTAAAGGCCATAGCTCTTTCCTAGTATTTTATAATATTGAAACCTGTATATGAAAACTGCTGCATAGTACTATACAAAGGAAAACAGCAATAGCACATGTAGAACATGACAAAACCAGTTATATATAAAAAAGATCAAGCAAATGCTCATTAGGACAGAACTGTATAATCACAGAATTCTCAACATTCAGGGTCATGAAGATGTCAACTTTGAGGTAGCTTTTGTCATTAATGTTAGTTTTAGGTGTCTTCTGTGTTTAAGAAAAAAATTGAATCCCTTATTAGATTCTTTAGTGGCTTACCTTGGAAACAATGATTTTCATATCATTAAAACATCATTTTCATATAATTTAATAGTATTCTAACATCATAAAGTGAACTGTTAAAAACATGTCAACATTTGCAACTCCTTGATTGTATGAACCACATTTTATGGATAGGGTACCAAATACAATTTATAAACAGATCACACGATGAAGCAGCCACCCAATAATACTACTTCAAATTTTTTATATATTCATTAAGACCGACTCAATAGTCTCACTAACATTTAGCACCTAACACACATGAAGCCTTGGGTTCAATCCCCATCATCCCTTTAGAACTCTAAAACAGTCATTCAATCAAACAAACAAAATTCCTACAAAGGATCTTTAAAAAACATGAAAAACAACCAATTTAATCCAGAAGCCATCAAATCATCAAATCATAGCCCAGTGGACAATTATGGCCCTTTTTCTGTTTTTAAAAATAAAAACATTTGAAACACAGCTACACCATCATTTAAATTTTGTCCATGGCTGCTTTTATGCCACAGCGATAGAGGTATATTAGAATATGGTCTGGGGGGCTGGAGAGATGGCTCAGAGGTTAAGAGCATTGCCTGCTCTTCCAAAGGTTCTGATTTCAATTCCTGGCAACCACATGGTGGCTCACAACCATCTGTAATGAGATCTGGTGCCCTCTTCTGGCCTGCAGACATACACATAGACAGAATATTGTATACATAATAAATAAGTAAATAAATAATAAATATTAAAAAAAAAGAATATGGTCTGTAAGCCTTTTTACTATCTGGGTATTTATAGAAACAAATCACTGACTCCTAATCCAGCCATATGCTGATAATTGACCAACAAAGAGGTTCATACATTAGAGCACTGTTTCTTTTAGTTGTTGCTGATGTTTCTGAGAAAAGTTTATATACAGCCTTATCTCCTAGGTGACTGAGAGTAACCCTTAACTATGGAATTCACTGCCCTCCAGCTGATAAGTGCTGGTATTACAGGCATGTACCACTATGACTGGCTTTGGAGTAAAGCTTCTTAAAACTGTGGGAACCCAGACCCACGCAGTTGGGTATGTCTTCTGTTCTTCTGAATACCTTTTTCATAATTCTTGAGTTCAAGCCTACACTAAAATATCTTTATTAAAGCCCAACTCTACTTCACTGAAATAACAACAAAGAGCAAATGTATATGAAGTCCTATATTAGACTATACACATAATCAGTTCTTTGAAATGTTACTTCTGGAGCGTTCAAAGAAATAGTTAACTTTAAAGTATTAATAGCCAGGTGTGATGGTTCTAACCTTTAATTCCAACACCTGAGAGGCAGGGGCAGACAAATCTCTGTGGTTTCAAAGCCATTTTGGTCTACATAGTGAGTTCCAGGCTAGCCAGAAGTACACAATGAGACCTTGTCTTAAAAACAAAAACAAACTACTACAGGCTGGGTGGTGGTGGCAGCACACACCTTTAATCCCAAAGTGAGTTCCAGAACAGCCAGGGCTGTTACACAGAGAAATTCCATCTTGAAAAACCAAAAACCTGAAAAACAAAAAAAACCCTACATAGGCCCAGCAGTGGCGCCTGTCTCTGCCTCCTAGCACTTCGGAGGCAGAGGCAGGCAGGTCTCAGTGAGTTCAAGGCCAGCCTGGTTTACAAAGCGAGTTCCAGCACAGCCTGCACATGACCTAGAAACGGTCTTGAAAAACAAAACAAAAAAATCTTTACTGCTCAAAACAGGAAAAGCCCCCAAGATGAAAAATAACTCTACATTCTTTGACAGCTCAAGTGGGCCCACAGGCCCACTGATAAACGAACTTTGTAAAATGGAGCAGCATTGTTTAGCAAGGCAAGAAGCAGGTAAGAATAAGATAACATGGTCTTGTGGGTCTTCTTTCTTCCTATATTCAACTTTGATTTTTAGTTTAGTTAAACAAAAAGGTGTCTCCAGGGGCTACAAGCTGAGTGGTGCATGTAGTCATCCCATTTTGAAGAACCTGTACTCACCTGCCTTAGCTTGGGAATCAGGTGCTGTGATCTCCATGATGAGATTTTCTAAGGAACTCCCCTTACAACTGATTTCTTCCACCAGAATCCCCTTACTTGCCCAGTCATCTAGAAGACCCTGTTAAAGAACCAAATTGGTAAATGTAACATCTGGCCTTTTCCTCATCAGTAGGGATAGCTGTTACAGACATAGTCCCTACCATTTTATTTTATGTGTATGAGTGTTTTGCCTGCATGTATGTGTGTGTGTGTGTATATATATATATATACACACACACATATGCACGCACACACACACACACACACACACACACACACACACAAACATATACACATTCCATGTACATCCCAGAAGAAGGGATTAGATCTCCTAAGACTGGAGTTACAGAGGGTTGTGAAACACCATGTGGGTGCTGGAAACCAAACCTGGGTCCTCTCAAGAGCAACAAGAACTCTTAACTGCCGAGCCATCTCTCCAGCAACTCCCTTACCACTTTGACAAGAAACTATGCTCATGCTGGGTATAGTGGTGCACACCTTTAGTCCTAGTACTTTGGAGGCAGAAGCAGGAGGGTCTCTGTGAATGCAAGGTCAGACTGGTCTACAAAGTGAGTCCTAGAGCAGCCAGAGTTACATAGTAAGACTTTGTCTCAAAAACCGAAGGGGGCTAGAGAGATGTCTCAGAGGTTAAGACCACTGGCTGCTGCTCCAGAGATCCTGAGTTCAATTCCCAGCATCAACATTGTGGCTCACAACCATCTGTAATAAGATCTGGTGCCCTGTTCTGGCCTTCAGGAATACATGCAGGCAGAACACTGTATACATAATTAATAAAATAAAAACAAAACAAAAACAAACAAACACAAAAAGAACAAAGGAAGGAAAGAATGAACGAAACAAACAAATAAACAAAAAACCCTAAGCTTATGTACTCAGCCATTACAAGATACTGGCTTAGTCAGTCAAGAAATGCAAAAATGATACTCTAAAATTTTCAAAAACTTCTATTTTATTTGGTTATATATCAAATATTTATTGACTAGGCACCACCCCAACACTGAGGACACAAAATAGAATCAAGAGGATTATGACATTTTTATTTATTTAATTTTATATTTTAGGACTTTTTTTCCTTTTTCTGTTTTTTCTTCTTTTTTTTGTGATGAGGGTCTTACATATTCCAGTCTGCCCTCATTAATTTTTTTTTAATTGTTGTTAGTTTTCTGGAATAGGGTTTTTCTGTGTAGCCCTACCTGTCCTGTAGAGTAGGCTGACCTAGAATTTACAGAGATCTGCCTGCCTCCCAAGTACTGGGATTAAAGGCGTGTGCCACCAATGCCCAGCTTTTTTTTTAAAAATAACAACAGAAATGGTCTTATTATGTAATGCTGGCTGTGTAATACTCCCAGTGTAGACCAGGCTGACCTCAAACTCACAGAGACTCACCTGCCTTTCTCACAACAGGCATGAAAGGTTATGTGTCATCTCACCTGGACTTGTTTTTTTTTTTTTTTTTTAATAAATTTTTAAAAAAATATTTATGGTTTATTTAACTTTATTTTACGTGCATTGGTGTGAAGGTGTCAGATCCCCTGCAACTGGATCTTCAGACAGTTGTAAGCTGTCATGTGGGTGCTGGGAACTGGAAGAGCAGTCAGTGCTCTTAACCACTGAGCCATCTCTCCAGCCCTTCTTTTTGGTTTTTAAGAAAGTGTCTTACTATGTAGCCCAGGCTGGCCTCTTTCAGTTTCTGCCTTAGCCTCTGAGTACTGGGACTCTATACCTGATTTTATGACATAGTTCTGAGTTCAGATTATAATGCAATAAATGTTATTATAGAAATATGTATAGTTAATGAACTCTGAGGAGACCCGGGGAGGGAAGCATTGAGTGATGGTACCAACTGTAAATGTGAAAAAGAAGAGACTGATGGGCAGCCACTGCTTGTCAGCTAATCACTCTTGATTGTAGGGTTTCATACTTAAAATGATGTGCAGACATGGAGAATGTTTAAGAATTTTCAGGGAAATACAGTGATATTTGTTGGACACCATGTTGGATCTGAGTACTTAGTATGTATTAGGATTAAAATTTTTCTTGAAACACTAAGGGCCCTATGAACTAATAAAGCTGAGGAACCTGTTCTTCTCCTCTTGGTTATTTTTATTTTTTATTTTTGGTTTTTCAAGGCATGGTTTCTCTATGTAACAGCCCTAGCTGTCCTGGAACTAGTCCTTTTTTTTTTTTTTTTTTTGGTTTTTCGAGACAGGGTTTCTATGTAGCTTTGGAGCCTGTCCTGGAACTAGCTCCTGTAGACCAGGCTGGACTCAAACTCACAGAGATCCACCTGCCTCTGCCTCTCAAGTGCTGGGATTAAAGACGTGTGACACCACCGCCCGGCTCCTTTGGTTATTCTAACAGCAAATTCTCTTAGCTTCCATTCTATAAAAATAACCAGATTTTTCTCTTTCATCTGCTCTTGATTCAGCTTGCTTTGCTGAGAGAAATGACAAACACATGACAGTTATTTAGTCAGATCCTGTGTGAGTATGAGTCAATGTGGAGGACTGGTTCCAGCCATGAAGGGTCTTCCAAGCCTGTGTTTCTCACTTCTGATAAGCTAGAGAAGTTCTAGCTCTTCTCACCAAGCCTGCTGACCCAGTGTCTGGTCAGTTGCTCATATGCAGCTCTCTAAATCTCAAGCATGAGTAATAATAATTCTCAACCACAAGATAAAAATGCAAGCTTCTCAAGAAATGGAATTTTACCAATCTTTTCTATAATGTATTTTAAATTTCCTATCATATCATGAGAGGCACCTAAGAAACTGTGGTAGATTTGGGGAAATTGTGGTTTTTTTTTTTGTTTGTTTGTTTTTTTTAAAGGCATGTGCCACCACCACCCAGCCTAGTTTTTTTTTTCTTTTTTATGGTTTATTTAACTTTATTTTATGTGCATTGGTGTGAAGGTGTCAGATTCCCCGGAACTGGATTTTCAGACAGTTGTGAGCTGCCACGTGGGTGCTGGAAATTGAACCCGGGTCCTCTGGAAGAGCAGTCAATGCTCTTAACCGCTGAGCCATCTCTCCAGCCCGGAAATTGTGTTTCAAGTAACATAGGATGACAGGAATTTCTCCAACTTCCACTTCCGAATTTTGAAATTAAAACCATGTGTCACTATGCCCAACTTTGTTTTTGGTTTTGAAATAGGAAACTTTGCTGTGCTCAGTTCTAGGTATGCATATGGAACCCATGAAGAAGGGAATTCCAGTATGGACAGATAAATTGGATTTTTCATGCTACCTCCCTATAGTATCTGGAGTTCAGTTTGTATACACTTTCAAACTACTCTCTAGCCAGACTCCTGGAGACCTTTTGTTTACCTACATTCAAGTGTTCAATCTGCTTTTCCAATTCCTTAGTACTCATGAAAGTATCTACAGGTGGAACATTTCCTTCAGTTTCTTTCAGCCATTTCTGGAAGGTTCTAATCAGCTTCCGGAATTCATCCAACTGCTCCTGACAAGTTGATGCATCTTTCTCTCTGTGAACAAAAATGTTTTGTTACTCATTAGACTAAGATTTATAAAATGGACTTGAACTAAAATTAGGTTCATCCTGGGACTCTAGGCACCAATTTCCTAACAGGGCCCTTCCTTTCCATAGTAAGGTTTGGCTGTATACACAATGTAGAAAAACATCAAACTTAAGACTCTATTGCCCTTCTTTGGACATTTTTAGGGAAAGAAGTCTTTAATCTTCCTCTAGGCTAAAGTGAAAGTGAGAAAGCTAAAGGGAGCCTGCTATTTAGACACTGTGATACAATGGAAAGAATGCTGCCTTTGGATCTCCAGTCCAGCTCTGTTACAGTTCAACTGTTTCAAGAACTAACTTAGGGGCTGGAGAGATGGAGAGAGTAGGTAACATCACTTACTGCTATACCAGAGGACTTGGCTTTGGTTCCCAATATGGTGGTTTACAATCACCTGTGATTCTCATTTCAGAAGCTGCCTTTTGGCTTCCGGGGGCATGTATGCATATATGTGTTAAATATAAACTCATGCAGGTATACACACACACACACACACACACACACACACACACACACACACACGTCTTAAAAAAGAAATCTGGGGCTGGGGAGATGGTTCTGCGGTTAAGAGCACTGGCTATTCTTCCAGAGGACCTGGGTTCAATTCCCAGCACCCACATGGAAGTTCACAACTGTCTGTAACTCCAAGATATAACACACATAGACATACAAGCAGGGAAAACAATCAATGCACACAAAATTTAAAAAAAAAAAAAGAAGGGCTAGAGAGATGGCTCAGTAGTTAAGAGCATTGCCTGCTCTTCCAAAGGTCCTGAGTTCAATTCCTGGCAATCACATGGTGGCTCACAGCCATCTGTAATGAGGTTTGGTGCCCTCTTCTGGCCTGCAGACATACACATAGACAGAATATTGTATACATAACAAATACATTTGAAGAAGAAGAGGAAAAGGAAGAGGAAGAAGAAGAAGAGGAAGGGGAAGGGGAAGAAGAAATCTGACTTGAGTGCTGAATTTAAGGCTCATGGAAGTAGATTGGCCATAGGCTACACATGCCCATAAATAAAATAAACCAAGGAATGGACATATCAGGGATCAATTCAGAGATCCTGGTTCTCCTGTAGCTTCAACACTTGAGAAGACAAAAAGCCCTCTTGGCCTTTGTCCTCAACCAAGCCACTCAATCTGCTGCTAAGTATTTATTTATTTTTGAGATGGAGTCTCTTATAGCCTATGCTGGCTTCACACTAGTTACATATGTAGCCAAGTCCGGCTTTGAACTCCTGATCATTCTGTTTCTACTTCCTGCTGGCTGAGATTACAAGTGTGCGCCACCACACATGGTTCTAAGTATTGGTTTGAGCAAGTTTTCCTCTAGTCATCAAGGTGGCCACTTGCTAAATCAATATTGCATTTGCATCTAAACCAAGTGAGAAGTCTTATTCATGATCTTAAATCCACGTGAGACTCCTAATGGGAAATCATGAGTAATCTAAGAGTAAACTAAAATCGACAAGTATTTGTCATACATTCCTATGTTTGTGCTAAAAGAAGAATCTGGATGTTTCTCTTAAATAACGTTATCCAAAAGACACTGACAAGAACATGTGTGTGTCTGCTTGTCTATATGTGCACCATGTGCCCAAGGAGACCAAAAGAGGGCACTGGATTCCCTGAAATTATACTGTGGGTGCTAGCAACCAAACATTGGTCTTCTGAAAGAATAGCAAGTGTTCTTAACTGTTAAGTCACCTCTCTAGTCCATGAATAAAACTCATAATCCTATCTAGAAAGTATCTAGTTTTGGTGTTTATTTTGAATTCAGTTGTAATCCTACTTACTATTCCAAATTTGTTCTGTTTGATTCGGGTGACCTGGGCTTTTGGTCATTCAGACCTGATACTGAGAAGAATCAATTAGTAATAGATGTTGTCATTTGAAAGAAGTGGCTTGTGGGGAGGGCCTTGGACTTCCCGCAGGGTACCTCTCTTAGGACTGGTGAGGGAGTGGGGAGAGTAAGTGGGGGATCAGGAGGGAAATGGGAGGGGAGGAAGTGGAAATTTTGAATGGTATTATTTATAAAGCATAAAAAAAAAAGAAGTGGCTCATGAGAGAAAGATGCCATGTGCCAGAGCTCAGGTGGAGGGCTTTATACTGGGGGGAAAGTGAATGGAAAGGGGGGGAAGGAGAGGGGAGACCGGCTTCTGGGGATAGGAGTGGGAGAAGAGAAGAGAGAAAAGAGAGACAGACAGACAGAGAGAGATAGGAGGTGGGCAGGGCCCTTTTAAAGGGAAACATAGAGGCTACAGTTGAGGATATATACCCCAAGGTCAGGCCAGTACAGATGCCTGAATACTGACAACAGAGACCAATAAGCATGAAGTGTATTGGGTAACTTAACTAAAGAAGAAACTTTTTTTTTTTTTAAAGAGAGGGTAGCCTTGGCTGTTCTGGAACTAGCTCTGTAGACTAGGCTAGCCTCAAACTCAGAGAGATCTGCCTGACTCTGCTGAGTGCTGAGATTAAAGGCATAAGCTACCACTGCTAGGAGAGGAGGCCCTTTTTGATGTATGGGCTCAATAACAGAGTTTTGGACACCACTTTTTATGGTACGGAAGTAAGATCATCTCATCCCACAGCAAGACAAGACTAGTTCTGTATCAATGACCAAGCCAGGTGAGCACTCACCTTTCTTGAACTGTCTTCTGCAGCTCTGTAAAATTTTTCTTGAGTGTCTGTATCTTGTCCTGGTGCTGAGACAGGTCCAGTGCAAAGCCAGAGGAGCCCAGCGCAGTAACTAGGTGTTCAAGAGTATCTAGGTTCTCCTTTTGGTCTTCCATTTCCAAAGTGAGCTCCTGTTGAGCAAGCAATATATTAAATTATTTGACCCATTATCTTACTTTTTAAAAAATCTTTCTGTGCACATGTGTGTGTATGTATGTATGTATATGTATACACACACACACATATCATGGTTTGTGTGCTCTTATGTGTGAGGGTGCGCATGCACATACCACATTGTGCATGTGGAGGTCACAGGACATTCTCAACTGCAGGTCTTCACTTTCCACATTGTTCAAGATAGGAAACCCCCACCCCCCGCTGCTTATGCCCAGGATAGCTGACCCATGAACTTACAAGGATTCTTTTGTTTTTGCCTCCCATACCCCTACAGGAGCACTGGGATTACAGAACCAAACTTGCATTCAGTTTTACATGCAAAAACAAAAAAACCTTCAATTCTATTTAATATGCGTGTGTTGTGGTAGAACTAATAGCACAATTTCAAAATTTTATATATATAGTATATGAGGTTGTTGGAACCTAGGATTCTCCCTACAGGAAAGGAAGATACAAATGTAGAATAAAGGAAGAATCCTAAAGTGTTGTGATTCTATTGGATAATTAGCATGATTTCATGATGTATTCCTAATAATATCTGATGACAGGACCTAGAAACAATGACATCTCAGTAGTTTATCTATTTTATCTAGTGTCTAGATTTTGGTTTCTAACCATTATTCCCTACCAAAAGCAGGGCTTCTTCAGGAAAACAACTGGTTTCAGGTATGAGACAAGGAAATTAGAAAGTACTCCTATGTTGATGTCAATATGTCAAAAGGACATACGAACACAGCTTAAAGGGGATCCTATTGACTGAACTGGGTGAAACTTTTGCATACCACAAATAATGAATAATACTCATAATTAAACTCTCTGTGATATTTTTATAAAGAGATAAAATAATTAACAATTGTTGGATCGAGGAAGGCTATTACTTGTTGAGCCATTCCTACTTTACTACAAAGTCTAAAATGACTCAAAATAAAACTAAAAAATTTAGGAACCAAAACAAAATATTAAGATCCTACTTAGAAAATAGAAAAAAGAAAATTGGGTAGGGCTGGTGAAATGACTAAGCCAGCGTAGGTACTTTCTCTCACTCCTGATGTGGTGGTTTGAATGGAAATTGTCCCCCATAGGTTAAGGTATCTGAACATTTGGTTCCCATTTGGTGACACTGCTTGGGTAGGTTTAGGAGGTATAGTCTTGCTGGAAGAGGTACATCACTGAGGGCCACTTCTGAGAGCTTAAAGCCTTTACCCACTTCCAGTTCTCTCTCTGTGACTGAGGCTATAAGCTCTTGTGACTGAGGCTATAAGCTCTGCTGCCTGTTCTAGTTACCATGCCTGCTGTTTGCTGCCACCTGTCCCTGCCACGACAGACCCTTACTCCCTGGAACCTTAAATGAGCCAAAGTCAACTCTCCTTCTCTAGGTTGTGTTGGTTATGGTATGTCATCACAGCAACAGAAAAGTAATGCAGAATCCTGTACCACATGGTGAAAGAGGAGGACTTATGCTAACTGTCCTCTGACTGCCACTTGCAATCCCTTCCCCATGAATGTGAAAAATAAAAGAGTAAGCTGAATAAACAAGGCAATAATGTAGGAATGTATGTGAGGTACTACAGATGCGAATGTGGGCTATCTAGAAATTCTGGAACTCAAATTGGCCACTCCTTACTAAGGTTAAGTGTATACATAATATTATGACCCAGAAATTGTACTCCTAGGTATTTATTAGTGGTAGTTGATAATATTTTCACCTACTACTTCCAGTTCTGCCACTTCTAGATATATTGTAGGACGATTTTCCAACATCTTTGAAAGTTGGATATGGGTATTTTAGCTGGTCTCCGACATTACTTAAAACCTGCTTTGACTAATGAAATATAAATGGTTATGCTATGCACTCTTCCTCTTAGAGATGAAACCATCAAAGGACATGTCAGATTGAAGACTATATCAACCTGCATATGGTTATAATTACAGTGAGCTGATGAACCTGCTGATCTGGGAATAACCTTATATAGCAGAAGTAAAAAAGAAATCCACACTTTTTCAGAATGGACAAACAACTTCTAGTTTATAAGCTGGGTCTCATAATTCAAAGGCAATGAAAATAAAGTTTCCAGCATTACTGACACAGTCTGTGCTAAGTAAATGCTAGCTTTTTTCTTGCCTTTCCTTTTATTTTACCAAGATGTCAGGTATGTATCCTTACCTGGATCTGCTGGGAGAAATGTGCAATATCTTGATCTGGCTGATTCCCAGAAGCCAGCATTCGACTTTTGTTTTCCATGAACTGCTGAAGCTTGCTGGAGAGCTGCTCAAACATCTCTGCCTGGGGCAGGAGATTCTTTAGGTTGCTCTCCTTTTCTTGCTGCTGGCGCTGAAGCTGTTCGAAGCGCTGGCTCACCTCTGCCAGTTTGCCCTGCAGCACTGAGGCTGTGGTGCTGTCAGCAGTCTCCATGAACTGAGTGACCATCTCATGGGTGGCTTCCAAGCTGCTTTTTTGTCTAGCAATGTCTTGTTTCAGTTTCTGTCATCAAGAACGAGTCTGTCAGTTGGGGCTTAGTTACTCTAATATATCTGAGTCATTAATTAATAACTTTTAATAACTCCATGACCAATGAGATTGGAAGACTGTATGAACATACATCCTTTTAGTTCTCTATCCATCTCACCAAATTACTTTGATCCCATCACTTTTCTTTGGGTTCAACAGAGGTTTGGAAATCAGGGAGAAAAATTTTTCTCTCTTTTTTGTGGTGCTGAGGATTGAACTTGTCCATGTTAAGTATGTGCTCTACCACTGAGCTACACCCCTAGTCCGAGTGGCAGAAATATCTGCATGGATTAGTCAACACCTGTAAGCCTTTTAGAAGATTTCTGGATAAGAATTATTCTCCTGTTACTTTTTCAAAGTTATATTATTACAGAAAAGACAAACACATCCTCTACTGTAACACTCAGGACAAAATCTTACCATGTTGTTGGCCAAGACTTCTTGGATGACTCCTGATGAGAGTGATGCCACCTGCTCCCCTTCTAGGTTTTGTTCAACTTCCCTCATGGACTGCAACAGGTTCTCCAGGCTTTCCTGAACACTCTGAGATTGAGCAATCGCCTTCTGCAGCAGAGCAGAGCGCTCAGCCAAGCTACAGGAGAGGCTCTGGAAGCGGCTGAATATGGAATCTGGAAGATCAAAGCCACAAGAAGAAACACTGGATACTATTTTTATAAGGTGTTTTGAAGAATAAAAGGCTGGGTGTGGTGACATGCCTGTAATCCCAGTACCTAGGAGACAAGAGGCAGAAGAACTTGGAGGCCACCCTGATCTACACAGTGAGTTCAAGGCTAGGTAGGATACATACATAGCAAGTCTCTTGTTGTGGGATTCCCCTCTGTATCCTATGAGTATGTTTTATTATCACTGGTTAATAAAGAAGCTGCTTTGGCCTATGGCAGGACAGAATATACGTAGGTGGGAAAACTAAACTGAATGCAGGGACAAAGAAGGTGGAGACAGGTAGACTCCATGTAGTTGCTGAAGGAGAATGCCAGCCAGTCACCAAAGGAACAGGACATGTACAAAATGAGGTAATGCCACAGCCACATGGAAATACATAGACTAATAGAAATGGCTAGTTTAAGATGTAAGAGCTAGCTAGGAACATGCCTAAACCATTGACCAGTGTTGTAATTAATATAGTTTTAGTGTAATTATTTGGGTCTGGGTGGCCAGGAAAAGAACATGTAATCTCCCTTTACAGTCTCTGGTATCAAAAAGGAAGGAAGGAAGGAAGGAAGGAAGGAAGGAAGGAAGGAAGGAAGGAAAGAAGGAAGGAAGGAAGGAAGGAAAAAAGGAAGGAAAGAAAGTAGCTCAGTAGTATATGCCTTTAATCCCAGCATTCAAGATGCAGAGGCAGGTGGGTCTCTGTAAGACTGAGGTTCCCCTGGCCTATATAATGAGTTCCAGGACAGTCATTGTTACATAGTGAGACCCTGCCTCAAAAACAAAATGAAACAAAAATCAAACAAACAAAATACTCAGAAAGTATTTAATTGCATACATTAATTAAAAATAATTGACATTAAAACAAATGGAATTTTTTGAAGTATATTAGTATAGGAGCCAAATTCAATAATTAGTTATTTGGCATTCAGTAAGAGCCAGGAATTATGCAATATGCCAAGGACTAAAGATAGTTAAGATAAAGTTCTGGTCTTAACAAATGAAGACTTCAAATCAGCACTGGTAGAAGAGGCATCACAACTAACTATAAAAATCCCTGACTACCATACCGGTACTAGAAACATGTCCTAGAGGAACTCACAATAATTATTTCTTATTTTTGTTTTTTGAGTGACAAGGTGTGGTGGTTTGATGAGATGTTCCTACATGAGTCTTTGACACTTGAATACTTGATCCCCAGATGGGAAGATTAGGAGGATGGCCTTGTTGTGAAAGTCTGTCACTGAGGGTGGTTTTATTTAAGGCCCCAAAAACCTCCTGACATGCTCAGTGCACTCTCTCTGTGTATCTTGCTTGTGGTTCAAGCCATGAGCTCTCAGCTCTTCCTAGCAGCATGCCTTTGCTCTGCCATCTGGGACGCTGGCCCTCTAGAACAGTAGGCCCAATTAAATGTTTCCTAAATAAGTTGCCTTGGTAGTGGTGTTTTATCACAGCAAAGCAACTAAGATACAGGGTTAATGGTTAGGATTTGACAAAGGCCATAAAATCTCAGGTTTGTCTCCTTCCCTCCCTCCCCTTGACTCTTGGCAAGTAAAAAGGATAGATATTTATGGCATACAAATCATATTTTAGAATGTACACACATTATGAAATGACTGCATCAAGTTAGTTAACATGGTTACTTCACGTACTTAGCACTTTTCATGGTGAGAACATTTAAAAATTCACCCTCTTAATAATTTTCAAATATATAATGCATGCATCTTTGGCTAAATCTTGAAAGATGCACAGAATTTCATCATTAGTGGAGAACCCAATGAAATAAATGTTAGGTAAGAAACAGGAGAAACTTCAAAGGCAGTAAAACTTGGGAATGGCAAGTTTACTTAGAAAATGAAAGAAGAATGGTACAAGTAGACAGCAGATACTAAAATGGTTGAAGGTAGTGGGTAAGAGTCTCCAGTGTGGTAAGAGAGTTCACTGGAAAGTGAGCTTTGTCCCCTGCCCTTATTTTAGTGCTCTGGATACCTACTGACACTGTGTGCTATATACTGCAAACTTAAGATCACAGTGGACTGAAGGGGGTAGGAGTACCACTGCTGCGCCATACCTGTAGTTTCTTGAATAGGCCTATGGTTCAGGGCTGGCTCTCCTTCAATTTCCATTAGGTCATGGGCTGCTTTCTGAAGCTTCTCTACAGGGACTTGGTGCTCAGCCGATTCTTCCTGTAACTGCTGCTTGTCCAAAACAAAAGCAAACAAACAAACAAAAAACAAAACCCCCACATTTCAGTGAGTAATTAAAGGTGATTCTATTAATCTAAAATAGTAGCCAACCTCATAGAAATATTCTATTTATCCACAGACATAGATATTAAAGAATTTATGAATCTTGTTTAAACTACCTCAACTAATGCATTAGTATTTATTTTATTAGTTCCCTCTAAGTCGTGAAATAGAAGACCTTGACACACAAACATGGTCTGCATCTGCTTACCTTTGTTGTTGCAAGCTGCTGTTGCAGGACTGCAGGGTCAGAGGCAACAGGTTCTGAGAGGAGCTTCTTCACACTGGCCTCACAAGTCAACAGCCATGCCTGCAGGCTGTCAGCGCTGCTCTGGAATTGCTGATACTGGCCTAGCAGCATGTTCAAATGAGAGCCCAATCGTGTACACTATGCCAAAGGAAGAAAGAAGCCAAAAGGTAGCAGCTTTCAGAATAGTGTTCAAAGAAAGAACCCTGTCCTGTTGGGGATGAGAGGAGAGGTGACTACAGCTTCACACCACGGTTTTAGTGTCTACAAGATTATTTGTACTATACTAGTCATCTCACCCTTTTATGTCCCTGGGAAGACTTAATGATTTGCATGACATGCCACCAAAGAAATATACATCAGACTGTAGGCAAAAGTCAGAAATGAAAGGTGAAAAAAAAATGTTCCTTTTGGGAGCTGTTGACAGGGAGTGCTGTGTAGATTCTCAACTTTAGGGGGAACAAAGTTTTGTTTTTTTTTTTTTTTTTTGGATTTGCAGGAAGATAAGGATTCATCCTAGAACACACTGTGTAGGAATGAGCACCTGTCCCTTCCCCAGTGGTGAGATACACATCCCAACACTGACAGATTAGGTGTTTGGCCATGGGCCCACAGTCTGCAGTTTTTGTATAGCTCATGAAGCCAATTTGCTTGTGGTTCACACACAGTGGCCCATATTCTGAGCCTTAGAAACTTTAAACATGGTTGTTTGAGGACTGCCATGATTTCTTCTCTGGAGGTTGATGGGAGTCTCCCCTTACCTTAGAGTGGAGCGTGCTATATCTTTCTGTTGCATCCTTCAGTTTTTCATTCACTAAGTTTCTGGTAGCTGATGGTTCCTGGCCTTCTTCAAAATTGTTTTCTGTGTCTAAGACTTTCTGTCCTGAGATAGTCACAAATCTCAAGTCTCCTTTGTGGGAAATGACATCCTCTGAGAAGCTTCCTTGCCGCTTTAGCAAGGAGCCCAGGGCTTCAGGGCTGCTGCTGCCCTTATGCATACCGTTCAGCTCATTCTCAGATCGTTCTAGCCAGCTGTCAAATTCCCTATGGTCTTGCAGGAACTTCTGTAGTTCATCTCGTAGTGTCTGCGTCTGTTTCAGCTCTGCCTCTGACTGGGCCAGGGAAGCTGCATATTGTTCCTTCAGCTCGCCTAGTTTCTCTTGCAGCTTCTGTCGTTCCTCAGGTGTAAGATTGTGACCATGTTGGTCCAGGAAGGCCTGAGCTGACTGGGTGGCCACAATAAAGTTCTGCTGCTGAGACAGCAATTCTTGGTGATGTGCCTGGTGAATAAATCACCCCAAAGATGATTGTCAGTGGGAAAATGTGAACAATTGGTTATTTACAGCTAGAGGTGGAGCAATTTCCATCTCTGTTTCAAAACGCCACTCACTGTAGGGCCAGGTGTGGCAGTATATGCTTTCAATCTCTGTGAGTTCAAGGAGAACAAGAGCTATATAGCGAGACCCTATTGCAAAAAACAAACAAACAAAAAAACCTACTGCTGTAAGTAGATAATATCATATTTAAGATGAGATATGTGAATGCCAAAAGATGTTATAGGTCCCCACTAAAGTTATGGAATGAGTTAAGGTCAGATATGATAAAACTGTACATTGAAGTCCTAAGAATATACAAACAGAATGAAGAACACTATCGTACAGAAAAAAATATACTAAATGTGGGAGTGGTGAAGAATACTCTTTAGAGAAAGTAAACTCTAAGCTAGGATCTGAAGAATAAAAGAAAAAATTAACTATGAGCCATGCCTTCCTTTATGTTCAGCAGTTAAGGGGAAAGAAAACTCCAAGAGCACTCAAGAGTTCAGGAGAGTGAGCGCTCAGCAGCTGGAGACTCAAAGTGAAGGAAGATGAAGGATGAGGTCAAGTAAGCAGAAACAGATCCTAGGAGGGTGGTAATAATGACAGTAAACCATATTAAGAGTTTAGACTTAATCTGGAAGGTAAAATAAAGTTATGTGAAGATACAGCATCTTATAAATAAGATGGCTCAATATGGGAGAGCGATAGAAAAAAAATCGAGGATGGTTATTAGTTTGGGAAGTTAGGAATATGCAAAGAACAGGTTGGATGAATAGGCAGGTGAGGTCAGGCTACAGATTACAGACAAAATTTGTTTTCAAGGAATTTGTCAATACTGGTATCTGGTATATAGACAAGGGTACCCAAGAAAAGCGTATTGTTTTTTGGTATATGAGTTTCTATATGTGCACATGAACAAGTGCATGCAGGTACAACCAGAGATCAATTCTGGGTGCTATTCCTCAAAAGCTACCCACATTATTTTTTTGAGTTACTTTCTCTTTTGGACTTGGACCCAGGCTAGGCTGGTTGGGACCCCCACGGGGAGTCCCCATGCTAAGATTCTTAGCATGCCCCACTATGCCACATTTTTTCCCCTTGGCCATTTCTTAGAAAACTATGCCACATTTTAACATGGGTTCTGATAATCAAACTTGGATCTCATGCTTGTGTGGCAAATAATTTACCAACTGAGCTATCTTCTCAGTCCATATTCCAATTAATGAGAAGAGGCCTAGATCTACCTGGAAGGATAACAGTATTTCAAAGGCTGACCAAAGGAAAAGAAGGATAATCAGGGTGAAAAAGTGCTAGAGAAGTCAAAGCAGAAAGCATTTCAAGAGGACAGCTGCCGGGCAGTGGTGGCACAGGCCTTTAATCCCAGCACCCGGGAGGCAGAGGCAGGCAGATCTCTGTGAGTTCGAGGCCAGTCTGGTATACAAAAGCTAGTTCCAGGACAGGCTCCAAAGCTACAGAGAAACCTTGCCTTGAGAGAGAAAAAAAAAAGAGAGAGAGAGAGAGAGAACAGTCACCAGGGAGTGGTGGTGCACGCCTTTAATACCAGCATGGAGAGGCAGTGACAAGCGGATCTCTGTGAGTTCGAGGCAAAGCTGGCCTACAGAGTGAGTTCTAGGACAGCCAAAACTACACAGAGAACAAAACAAAACAAAACAAAAAGAACAGTGTCCAAGCTGCTGTGATACCAAAGACACAAGCTAACACCCTTACCTTCATTAACTCATATTGCCTGTCCAGTTTCTCTGGTACTTGGTTCACCTCCATATAACCATCGGTGGCATCCAAGGCTCGTTTTTCAAGGCTAGCTCCAGAGAGTTGCTCCATTCCTAGAGGGCTGGTCTGTTGCTGTCTTTCAGATGACCCCACAGAAGTCATCCAATCCAAGAGAGCATCAATCTTCCTCCTGTTCTCTGCCAACTCGGTTGCTGCTTTACTCTGAAATCCAGAGGTACTCCAGTGAGAACACCATTGGCACTCCACTGTGAGAGTACGGGTTAATAGGGCAAGTGGGAGAGGAGGCCAGTGCTAAAAAGCAATGCTCTGTTCTGCTATAAAAATTTCTCCATGCAACAAAGAATGGAACTTCTAAAACTTGTGAAAATAGTTATTTAAGATAAACTCCAGCGAAATGGACAAATGTCAGAATTTAGAAAGGTCCTGCAAATCCAGCACTACTCCTGGATCCTTCCTAACTATACAAAGGTGATGCACTGGATCCTTCCTAACTATGCAGAGGTGACACACTAGGTGGGAGAGTAAGATATGCCATAGGTACCATTCTTTTTTTTTTTAAGATTTATTTATTTATTATGTATATAGTATTTTTAGTATTCTGCATGTATGCCTGCAGCCCAGAAGAGAGTACCAGATCTCATTACAGATGGCTGTGAGCCACCATGTGGTTGCTGGGAATTGAACTCAGAACCTTTGGAAGAGCAAGCAGCGCTCTTAACCACTGAGCCATCTCTCCAGCCCAGTTAGTTATAGACAGTTGTGAGCTGTCATGTAGGTACTGGGAATTGAACCCAGGTCCTCTGGAAGAGTAGTCGGTGCTCTTAACCACTGAGCCATCTCTACAGTTTCATAGGTACTATTCTTATCTGGCTATTCTTTCCTGAAGACATCTGTCACCTTTATCACAGCCAAACTGAGCACTTACTTGTTAAATTTGCCTCTCAATTCTACTCTCTAGTTCTTCAAGTATTTTACTTAAAAAGGCTACGCTAAATCGGGCATAGTGGCGCATGCCATTAATCCCAGCACTCAGAAGGCAGAGGAAGGTGTATCTCTGTGAGTTCAAGGCCAGACTAGTCTACAGAGTTGTTATACAGAGAAACTCTGCCTCGGGGGAAAAAAAAAGACAAAATAAAAACCCAAAAAACAAAATAACAAAAAAAGGATGTGCTAAGATGTATATTCATATATTTCTTAACATTTATCTTTATGTAGCTTGCTTCTCCTTCCCATGATTTCTACTCTCCAATTAGTATTGGAGTATACAGCCGAACAAAGGATCCAATTCAACCCTTCAACCCGCCAGTATTGAGTAAAACCATTCTAGACTTCACCTTTTAGTTTTGCTTTTCAGTTTCTCCTAGTCCCACACTCCACACTGTAACTATATAGCCCACCTGGGAATAAAGCCTATATCCCCAAAAGATCCTATAGATATTTTTCTAATACTCTTAGGTCATCAATCAATATTCATCCAAGAAACATACCATCTGCTTTTTCTTACCCAGCCTAATAGCGCATCTAAGCTAAAGTATAAACTATAGATTAAGCAAGTTTTCATTTTGTTTTTAGTAAAATACACTTTTTACCAATCACTCCTGATCTGAACGCCTGGACACTTCTGGTAAAGAAAGATCAACTCATGTACTTGCTCCTAAAGTGCTCTTCTGTGACTCTAAGTCCCCCCCTCCCCGCTTCTATACTGGTAAAAGATTTGGCTTTGGAAAACAATCAAGTACTGCTACCTTCTCTGTCTCGTGCTGTAAGGCTGATGTCACTGCTTCCTCCAGCTCCTTCTGAGCCACCCGTGTCCTTTCCTGGAGAACCTCATATTGCTCCTTAGCCTGATGAAGTTTTTCTCGAAGAGACGTTAACTCTTGGGGGCTCAGCTTGGTCTGGTTCTCTTCCAGGAACCCTTCAACGTCTTTGACAGCCGAGGCAAAGGAGGCAGAATGATTCTGAATGTCATCCTGCAAATCCTAACAAAGAGAAACAAAGATGACTGCCTTTATTTTTAGTCCTTTCAAGTCTTCTAATAGAATAAGGAGGACACAGACACACACACATACACACATGGACACAGAGGGTGGGGGAGGGAAAGGAAAAACCAGGAGGCCCAAGAGATTATTGTCAATTCATTTCCCATGCCGTGAAAATGACCCCATTTATATTTTGGGATTCTATACAAATATTAAAAAGTAAAGATACAGCCGGGCGGTGGTGACACACGCCTTTAATCCCAGCACTTGGGAGGCAGAGGCAGGTGGATCTCTGTGAGTTCGAGACCAGCCTGGTCTACAAGAGCTAGTTCCAGGACAGGCTCCAAAGCTACAGAGAAACCTTGTCTCGAAAAACCAAAAAGAAAAAAAAAATTCCTAAGTTTCACATCGTGCCCCATTCTGAATTAAGTGATGGAAACTCGCTCCTAGTAGACATGGTGGTTATCCTTTAATCCTAGCACTGCAGGGAAAGTGGGGAAGCAAGGACAGAGGCAGGGGAATCTTTATGAGTTCAAGGCTAGTTTGGTTTACACATCAAATTCTTGGCCAGTCAAAGTTCCTGTCTTAAAACAAACAAACAAACAACAAATAAAATGATGGGGGGAAAGGGGAGGGAGCTGACTCAGCAGTTAAGAGCATTTGTTTTTGGGGAGAACCTGGGTTCAGTTTCCAGTATGTATATGGCAGCTCACAATCATCCATGATTACAGTTCCAGAGGATCTGACACCTCCATGGGCATTGACACATGTGGCCATGTACACACATGCAAGCAAAACACCCACACACAGAAAAAAAAATCTCACTTCATCTTGCTCTACCCAGTTTGAGATGTGAATAGCTCCTTTGTCTAGTTCATCCAAGTTGTACATGCTACTTGATTATTAGACAGATAGTAGTAGACTCAGCTATCAGATCATCTGCTGTATTATGGTGCTTATAATCCAAGAGTCCTCATTTCATATAAAAGTGGTCCCAAAGGACAAGAATAGTGATGATTTTTATTATAGTATGGTGTAGGAGGGTCCTTCTGTATTTGGGTTGCTTTTATTGATTAATAAAGAAACTGCCTTGGCCTTTTGATAGGGCAGGACTTAGATAGACAGGGAAAGAGAACAGGATACTGGAAAGGGGACAGAGTGAGAGAGAGCTGCCAGCCATGAAGCACCCAGGTCACACACACTGAATCTTTCCCGGTAAGCCACAACTCGTGGTGACACACAGATTATTAGAAATGGGTTAAACAAATATGTGAGAGTTAGCCAATAAGAGGCTAGAGCTAATGGGCCAGGCAGTATTTCAATGAATACAATTTCCGTGTAATTATTTCGGGTATAAGCTAGCCAGGCACCGGGCGGCGGGAGCCGGGTGGCCACTGGGACCAAAAGCAGGCCCGCGCGCCTCATTACTACAGATTGGCGCCTCAACATGGACTAAATCCACTTAAAAACCTGAGAGAGAGTTTAACACAGCTTTTTGCTGTTTGCGTGCTGCAGAGAGATTTCCTGACTCGGCAATAGAAAATAGCAGAAAAAAGGTGCCGCGGTTTTAAAACGTGGCTTCCCGGGCCCTGCCGCCGGTGCAAACTCCGGCTATGGAGTATTTGTGGGCCCAGATGTTTGTGTGCCTGCTAGGGATCGGGAAGAAAGTAGCTGAGACGGTGCCGTGGCTCAGCTCTTCCTGCCTGGGCAGACGGCGGGATCAGGCTTAGTCAGGCGGGAGAGCATGGTGGATTTCTGCAGCCATTAAGGCTGTGCACGGCTCAGAGGCACAAGCGGCTCGGCCATGTTGGACTGGGCGGAGCAAGCAGGCAGTACTTGTATTTGACCTGAGATTGTTACAGTTTAAATTCTTAAGAGCTTAGCATTTTAAAAGCGCAAAGCAAAACTGTTCCTGGACAGTAAAGAATTACAGATTCACAACAGGACAGATTCAGACATAAAAGACCTCTAAATGGGTCACAGTGTTGGATGGCTGTATGTAGGCTTGGGAGAGAAAAGTAAAAGAGTATAGAGAGTCAAAGTTAATGCTTAAAATAAAAGGATAAAGTTTTTAAAGAAACAGAATACAGATAGTCATAGATTAAAAAAAAAGAAAAATAAGCCACGTAAAAATAAAAAATTCACAGAATGTCTGGATTATATATTTTACTGTGTTTTCTTTGAATTTTTTGACTGTGAAGGAGCTAGGTACAGAGAGACATTTCATTGTCTGGACTGCTAAGCTAAACCAGCATGGATATTATAAAGTTATTATTGCTTCAAAATTTGGGTCTAAGGTTATAATGCTTTGGAAGAGAGGTTCTTCTTTTGTTTTCACAGAGGATGAGACCCTGTGGATTCCTTCTACACCAATGTGGTTTGATAGACCACGCCCTCCTGAAAGGTCACTGTGAACACCTTCAGAAAATTACTTCACTCAACTGGTGATTGAGATGAACAGGATACACCATGATAGACCTGATTAACAGCACCCCCATAAAGCAGAAAAAAGTTTGGAGAGAAGTAACTACGCCCATATTCCCAAATATTGTTTATAAATATTCTTTAAATTTAAAGGGGAGATGATATAGATATGGATAATTTACATTGGTATAAATATTGCTTTATTGATATAAATTTAAGGTCAATTTTGTTATATATATGTATTTCTGATCTTGATTAAGGTATTGTGATTGTGTAGTTCATTTAAAAATGTAATGTATAATTAGGAAATATAGGTTGTTAATGGATAATCATTGATATAGTCAAGCTTGTAGTCATGTTAGTTAGATTTTCTAGATATATAGAGGTATATTTCAGTTAGATAGACATTCATCATATCTTTCAAAGACGACAGAATATGGCATTTAAATATTTTAATAACTTAGGACTTTTCATGATAATGAGACACATCTGCTCCTGGCAGCACCAGCTACTTCAAGAGGAAGATGGGCATCAAAGAGGCTCCTTATGGAGTTTGCTAGCCATTTGGGCAAGAAACTGCTCTTGCCTGGACTGCTTAACTGGACACAAAGAACCCACAGAGAGAGGACTACTAAACTTGCCTAAAGGTGAGATGATCCTTCAGGGTTCCTGATTCATAAAAGAGTCTATGAGACATTCTGCAGGATACAAAAGAAAGTGACTGAACTGTCTTTAAATTTTCCTGCTTCATGAAAAAGTCTGCTGGATACTATGGACCTATAGGCTAAAGATGGATGCCCCAACGATACAGAGGAACTTTGGGTGACTGTCCAGGCAGCGAGATGTCTCTGTCATTTCTAGAGTTTGGAAGTTGCTTATTTCTTGTTTACTTAGGTAATATTTTATCCTTCTGGAGTCTTTGATGGAGTTAAAGAATGGATAGTTATAGTAATAGTTTTCCATTGTTATGATAAAAGATAAAACAGATCTAAATATGGTAACTGTAGTTCTTGCTTGATAACTGTTTTGTTATATGTAACTTTACTATGTTAAAACGAAAGCCTTTCTTTTTTGTTTAAATAGAAAAAGGGGAAATGGTGTAGGAGGGTCCTTCTGTATTTGGGTTGCTTTTATTGATTAATAAAGAAACTGCCTTGGCCTTTTGATAGGGCAGGACTTAGAGCTGCCAGCCATGAAGCACCCAGGTCACACACACTGAATCTTTCCCAGTAAGCCACGACTCGTGGTGACACACAGATTATTAGAAATGGGTTAAACAAATATGTGAGAGTTAGCCAATAAGAGGCTAGAGCTAATGGGCCAGGCAGTATTTCAATGAATACAGTTTCCGTGTAATTATTTCGGGTATGCACCGGGAGCCGGTCGAGACAAAACAAAGGGCCCCTGTGCCGGGAACCAGGCGCAGGGAACATAGCCCGAGCCCCTCATTACTACAATAGTATATTATAATAATTGATCTAATTTTAGTTATGGATGTATCTTCATTGTGCCTAATTTATAAATTAAACTGTATATGTTCAAGAATAATACATATGTTCAAGAACAATAGTTCACTGATACCTGCTTTCAGGGACTGACTGGGAGACTTGAAAAGTACCTACTCCTTTCTTTAGGGTTTAACCAACAGGAGAGACTACTGCATTCTCCTGGTTATCATCTTTTCTGTGTGGTCTACAAATCCAAGAAAATGAGAACGCCACCAATGTCTCCAATCACCACTCTGCAGCCCAGAGGAAGGGACTTTTTTCAGTTTCTGACCGTGCTGTGTTCAGTTCCCTTCCTACCTTAAGTCTGATGTAGAAGCTTCTGCCTGGTGTACTTTCTGCTTCCTACCCCTTTGCGCACTAAGCCCTATATATCCTTCTCAGTTTAAATGACACTATTTGAAGTAATCTTTCCTGGCACCCTATAGAAAATACTAGGTTGTCTTTCTGGCATATTTTCATGTAACTTTACTGTTATACATGTAATAGTTAGCAGTTTGATGCCTTTTTTTGTGATAGTTTGTGTGCTTATCTATCTCTTCCACCAAACTGTAAGCTTTCATGAAGGTAGCAATGTCTGCTTAGCAATGATGTTGCTAAGCACTGTTATGGAGCCTTGACAAACATTTACTGAAGGAATGCCAAGAAGGATTAATTCACACTGACCTTCAAGCCCCTTTGGTCCTTCTGCAAAGCAGAAAGCTCTTGCCGAGAGGCTCCACCCTGGTGTCTCACCAGAGCTCTTTCCGCCTGTCCGACCCAGCTGCCAAGGGCCTCCAGCTTCTGATGGCAGGTATCTCGTTGCTTCTGCAGAGTCTAATTAAAATGCAGAGGAGTCAAGAAACAATCAACTTTCATTTTACAGATACAAGATAACTTCCTGAAATGTAAAACAGGACAATTATATATCAAAGATGGAAAGGTTGGTGGAAAACAGGGAGAGAAAAAGGCACAGAAGTCATATTCTGGAAGCTCCCCTCATCTGGGCTGTCTGTTATCTGGTGTGCAGTTGGAATGATAGTCAGGGACAGTTGCAGAGATGTGCTCCTAATGCGGATTTGAGGTTAGAAGCTCTTTTGGAGACTGCTATTATCATCTATGAAATGGACAACAATGAAAACCACACATGGTAGTGGTGATGATGATGTCTTTCTGCGAAGTTCTTCCTTTGGAACAAGAAGATATGCTGCAATTTACGTCAGAAATGTGGAAAAGTGTAATCAGAACAAAAAGTAAAAACTCAAGAGTTTGGATAATTGATAAGCTAAATAAGGTTCTTAATAATTGAACTGACTTTATAAATCAAATGTCTTAAAACTGCATAAGACCATTGAATAGAATGATTACATGGCAGAGGCAAGAAGTGTGGTTTGGCTATTTTGAGAAGAAAACTGCCCAAGGATAGCAACTGCCTTAGTCTTTTGGGTGTCTATACTAATACCACTGGAAAAGTGAGGCCCAGGGAGAGAGGAGGGGGGAATATGTTTCCATGCCTGATCCTTTCCCCATCTCTCAGGTCAGTTTATGACACTAGAGTACCCAACTGAGCAACAATTGAGCATGATGTGTTTCTCCTGATAATTGTTCTAAAAACTGTTTCTGCCAGACTGCCTTCTGATGGCGTTCTGATGTCACAGTCACCTGCACTTACAAACAGGTGCCCATACTGGCCCTCACTCCCTTTTTTTAAGGAAAAACAGAAGGGCACTGGAAGAGAACTCCTAAGAGTTCTTCAGTTGTGAAACAGGATCTTCATGGGTTAGGATGAGTGCAGACTGAATCTGAAAAAGCAAAGCAAACAAGTTAACGCACACACATTCAGAGCAAATACAGAGAGAGGCAGAGTGTTTCTGACAAGGTTAATGCATACTGTGGAATTAATTCCATGCTTAAAATGTTCACATGCAATTTTATTACCTGCTACAGTTAAGCATAAGGTGGCTCAAACCAACCTGCTTTACTAATTAAACACAGGATGAACTATACTATCTAAATGATCAGGTAAGAGCATTACACATGCTCAGATATGGAGAGCGACCTGAAAAACTTATCAGGATTTATTTCAATTTGAAAATAGTTGAAATAATTAGACAGTACCAGAGGACAGAAGGCACAGATTAACCTAATTTTCTTTTAGTTTGATCCAAAAGCTCAACTATACTTTGCATAACACAGGAGCCCTTGAGACAGATTTTCTGGGGAACGTGACAATTCTACTATCATTGTGTTGTATACCAATTTATTCAGATAGCAGAAATGGAAAAAGCATTACTCAAGATAGTCTAAGGTTATGATGATACTAGAAATTGAATTATGTTAAATTTAAATTTTGCAAGGTGAGAGATAAGCTGGGAAATGGTAGGACTGTCATCAGATTTAAAACAAAAAAAAAAAAAAGAAAGAAAAAGGAAACCATCAACCCTGTTTTTGTACACTATGTTTGCATGGTGAAAAACTGGTCACTTCAGCATGTAGAAAAATAAAGAAAATAATAACATAAATATTCCAAAAAACAAGGTTAGGCATGGTGACTGATGCCTTTAATTACAGCACATGGGCAAAGGCAGGGGCATCTCTGTGAGCTCAAGGCCAACCTGGTCCACATAGAGTCAGCCTAGGCTACACAGTGAAACACTGTCTTAAAATCAATATTATTCTGATTAAATATTTCTGCCAGATATTTGAAGACTGTCAAGAAATCTTATTTTGAGTTATTTTTAAAAGTCTTTTAATAAAACTGATTTCAGAGCCATTCTTGTCCAGAGCTCAGAGTACCCAGATGCTCTTCATAGTCTCAAATGAATGCTGAGAAAGCAACAGGTAGAAAGGGCTAGCTACAAATTTTTCATGGCAGTTGAGACAATGGGACATAGTAAGAATAGCATCTCACGAAAATGAAAAACACTTGCACATGCAATTCGCACACAAACATATATATTCTCTTACACACATAAAACAAGAAAAACAGCCAGAACAGTTCTTTCTCAGGCCAGGTCATACTGGCCTGAAGGACATAAAATTTTGAAGCTGATAAACCCAGGTTCCTGGATTCATGATCGTTGGAAATAGGTCAGAAAACCCCCAGAAGACATCCCCATAGACAAATTGAATTCAGTTGCTGGTTCAGTCTGACCTTAACCTGAACTTCTTGCTGGATTTGCTGAAGATGGCCCTGCAATGCATCCATCTGAGCTGCAGTCTGTTCCACAAGGTCCTGGAAGGACCTCTGTAATTCATTCAGAAACTGCAGCATCTGTTGGTTCTGCTGAAGAGACAGATCTTGTACATGCTCAGTGATAAAGAGCTCAATATCCAAAGCAAGAACATCCAGCTGAGATTTCCTTTCAGCTATAGATTGTTTTATAACCTAAGGCAAGTAAGGAGAGAAAAACAAACAAACAACTTTCATTTCTCTAGTCATGGAAAAGTTACCGGTTTTGAGAATTAAAAGATAACCTCATATTGTCATAACTGGTATTGATGACTGCAGGACCAGAGTAGCACTGCAAAGCTCATTTTCTGTCTATACAAATTCCCTCAAACAAGGCACTAATTGCAAGAATGCTTCCATTACTGGACCTAGCTTTACAATTCAGCAACCTTTCAATTATTTATGCTAACAGAATTATACTATTGCTAACCAAAATATATATGACTTAATCTTCTCATTTATTTATTTTGGTAGAGCTGGGGATTTTGTGTATGCTGGGCAGCCACTCTTCCACTGAGATACAGCCCAGCTCCTTTTTTATGTCTGGTTTATTTTAGACAGGGTCTTATTAAGCTGTTCAAATTGGCCTTGACTTTTAGACATAAAACAAAGAAAACCAGCCTACAATTCACAATCCCAGAAACCTAGACAACAAGGATCCTAAGAGAGATATACATGGATCTAAACTACAGGGGACATAGAAAAAGATAAGAGTAAATTGGGAGCATGGTAGAAGGGAAGGGGAGAAGAAAGGAGGACAGCAGAGAAAAATATATAGCTCAATGAAAACAATAAAACAAAATAAAACAAACAAACAAAACAAATTGGCCTTGAATTCATTTTACAGTCCATAAAGGCCTTGAATTTGTGATTCTCTCAGCTCAAACCCCCAAGCAGCTGAAATTAGAGGGCCATGCCACCAATCCTGGTTTAATTTAATAAACAAACAAACAAACAAACAAACAAATAAATAAAAGTTTTGGAAAAATACAACATTAACTTCTGATGTAAGATTCTGGGCTGGAGAGACTGCTATTCCTGAGGACCCGGGCTCAATTCCCAGAGCCCATATGGTGGTAATTCTGCTTTAGGAGATTCAGTGCCCTCTTCTGGCCTCAGTGGGCACTACGTGCACACCACAAACAGACGCACATGCAAGCCAAACATCTTGCATGTAAACTTAAACATCTATATTTATTTAATTGGCAGGCCAGTCCTGAGAAAGCAGGAAACTTACTTGGTTTCACTAAGCCGACTTTGGTTCAGAATACCTATTTTCTTACAGAGGAGCAGCTCAGGACAGCCTATAACCCCAGTGCCTGAGAATCTGACTTCCTTTCTGGTGTGCCGCAAACAAACACCCATGTCCCCAACACATATACATAATATTAAAAAAAAATCTTTGTATTAAAAAAAGATTTATCTACTCTTATTTTATGTATCTAGTTGTTTTGCTTGCATGTATGTCTGGGTACCATGTGCTCACAGAGGCCAGAAGAGAACATCAGATCCTCTGGAATTGGAATTAAAACTATGTGGGCACTTGAAATTGAGCCTGAGTCTCTGGAAAAGCAGCCAGTGCTCTTAACTGCTGAGTTATCTCTCAAGCCCCAAAATAAATCTTTTTAAAAGATGATTTATTTGTGCATTGGTGTTTTGCCTACAAGTATCATCTGTGTGAGGGTCCCAGATCCCCTGGAACAGTTGTGAGCTGCCGTATAGGTGCTGAGAATTGAACCAGACCTTCAAGAAGAAAGGTCAGTGCTCTAAATCACTGAGCCATCTCTCCAGCCCCCAAAATCAAATCTTAAAATCTATGATAATGGTGTTGGTGTTGGTGTGTGTGTGTGTGTGTGTGTGTGTGTGTGTGATGTGTATCAACCCAGATGCACTCATGACTCTGTTGGAGTATGGGGGTCAGATGACAACTATCAGGAATTGGCTCTCTCCTTCTACACTCAGTTCTGGGTATTGAACTTAAAGGGGAGAGGACAGAAGAGGAGAAATAGCTCTATTTCCTTCTTACTTTCTAAAGAGTTTACAAGGTGACACTCTTCTGTAACACAAAATTCATAAGCTAGTACTAAGAGCTGATACACTCTAGGATATAGCAACAGAGAGAACGATACACTGAACAGAACAGTAACAAAAGAACAACTGATGGAGACACACGAGGGCACACATGTCTATGTAGCTATATGCCATAGTTTTAACTTCCTTTCACTGGTTAGTAAGAAGATCCATTAGTTTGGAGCTTATTAAGAAGAAAAAAAAATCTCTCTATATCAAGTTGTCTAGGATTGTGACCTCTAGGCTAAATCTGACACACAAAGCCTGGTGTTACAAGGCACCATCTGGCCTACAGAAAAAGCTTGGCTACTCACACTCTAGGTCAATGGTGAAAAAGTCTTCAGAAATTGTGCAAGATTGGATACTATCAAAAAAGAAAGACGAGACAGAGACCAGAAACACAGTACAAAAAAAGATATAAAGTTGGTAATATAAAGTTACTCTTGGGACTCTCAGAGAATAACTGAGAGAAAAAAAGAGTCACAGGGTTTGAACATCTAGAAGTATAAAAATCTTAAAAATTAAACATAGTTGATTTCATTTCTAAGAGGAAATTCAGACTTTCTAAGAAGTAATCAGTGTTGTAAGTCAAAGGACAGGGTGGGAGGGGTGGGGAGTTTACCTCACACTGCTGGAGAGAGGGATGCAGGCTGCCAGCATCAGTTTCACCATCACATCCCTTGCTGTTCAGAGTAAGACTGGTTCTGTCAACCCAGGCTCTCAGATCTTCAAGTTTGCCTTCTAGTTCCGTGTGCTGATTTAACACTGTGGTCTAGGAAATACACAGCAAGTCAGACCATGACCCTCCAGATCTCCACAGGCTTTGTGTGAGTCCTTAGGCATAAAAACAAGGCACAAGGGCTAAAGAGATGCCTGGGTGGCTAAGAGCATTTGCTGCTCTACAAAGCACATGAATTTGGTTCTACACCAGGGAACTCACAAGCACCTATAACTCCAGTTCCAGGGGATGTGGTACCTTCCTTCTGGTTTCTGCTGGCACTCACTCACATGAACATAGCCCCTAATATACATATACATAATAAAAAATAAATCTTAAAAGACCCCAACTTAATCAAACAAAAAGCTCACAAAGAACAAAGCCCCCAAACCAAGACACTACCTGTTTCACTTCCATGGCATTCTGGAGGTAGAGGAGTCTGGAACCCCAAGACTCACTAACAGAGTCTAGAGACTTCTGAAGATTTCTGGCATCTTTCTCTAACGCCTTCAGCAGCTGAGCAGGAACTTCTTGTGGCTGGCTGATAACAATCCGATCCACACACTCCAATTCCTGACTCACCACGGTGGACAGATCTTTCAGTTCCCTGTCTAATACCTGAGGGAACAGAGAGTAAAGTCATCTCCAAAATCAAGAGCAGTGCTGTGGCTAGGGATCAGCGGTAGAGCATGTGCCCACCTTGCTTAAGACCTAGATTCAACCCTCTGTACAGAATAGCAATTTTGCCTGCAGCTCACCTCATGTCTACATAGAACTTGGGGCTTAGAAAAGTAGGCTTCTTAGTTTAATCACTAATTAATTCATATTTCTCAGCTTAAACAACAAGAATTATTTCCTCTGAGGTTACCAAACTGAAATAGGTGAGGTCTTGGATTCAGAGTTCTGACTCAGTGTAGTACTCTGGCCACTAGACCTTGACTCCTCTCTAAGACTGTCAATTTTCCTTTCTCAGGTGATGTTGGCTATGCCAGAGGAGCAGCAGGTGGCAACTGACTTCAGGGGATTGGCCCATCAGCAAAGGCATTGATGGGTAACTCTTGGATGGGCAAGGCCTCTGAGCGCCTCAGTCCCAGAATGTCTCTTGCTCCTGCTGTGTCTTTACATGTTTGCCACTGCCATTTTTCTCTGGTATCTGGCATGGTGGGAACAGGCATGGGGAGATTTCCACTGCCTTTAATGTAGTGTGATTATCTTATGGGAATATTCCATTCTACCGTGGGTTGAATATTCCATTTGACCTGTGGGTTACTATGAAGATGCTTTCCTCCTAAACTGTACTGTCTAACTGAAGCAATGATTTTTATAGATTAATAGGTGTTAGTTTAAATAGGATTTTGATGATTGAGGGCTTTTAATATAGTAAGGGATTGTGACAAAGGTTAAGTTTAGTGGGAAAATTAACATAGGTAAAGACAGGATAAAATATTGACTCAGCTCCTGAAAAAACAGGGGCTGTAGACTATAAAGAATAAGAACAAGGAAGTGTCACACAGCTAGGACACATGAGTTTCTCTCGAGGAGTCCTATCGACTGTGGCTTAGGTTAATGATTAAGAAGAACAACTGAGGGGCTGGAGAGATGGCTTAGTGATTAAGATCATTGGTTGCTCTTCCAGAGGACCTGGGCTCAATTCCCATCACCCACATGGCAGCTCACAACTATCTGTAACTCCAGTTCCAGGGCACCTCATACGAACATACATGCAGGCAAAAACACAAATCCAAATGAAAAAGAGATGAATAATTTAAAAAAGGGCTGGAAAGATGGCTCAGCGGTTGAGAACACTGCCTGCTTTTCCAAAGGTCCTGAGTTCAATTCCCAGCAACCCATGGTGGCTCACAACCATCTGTAGTGAGATCTGGTGCCCTCTTCTGGCCTGCAGGCATACATGCGGGCAGAGTACGGAGAATACTGTATACATAAATCTTTACAAGAGAAACAAACAATTAAAAAAAAAAAAAGAAAAAGAAAAGAGAAACAGCTGAGTCCCAGAAACCCAGCTAGCTCAAGTTCTTTTAATCTTAATGTGGAGACGTGTTTGCAGGTTTCGGTGTGCATCATAGCTGAACAAATCTTTAAATATGACGTAAGGGTGGGTTAAGACATTTTGGTTTTTTGTTTTGTTTTTCGAGACAGGGTTTCCCTGTGTAACAGTACTAGCTGTCCCGGAACTCACTGTGTAGACCAGGTTGGCCTTGAACTCAGAGATCTACCTGTCTCTGCCTCTGTAGTGCTTGGATTAAAGGCGTGCACCAAAATTGCCTGGCAGGTTTAGATGTTTTTGTTAATAACTCTGAGGTAAAAACCCTTGAGAAACAATCTAAAGTTTAGAAAGGCACAGAGTTGAATGAGGGACTTGTTGAGGCCAAGGAACAAGAAAAAGCATTCCAATTATTAGCTGATGTGCCTTTCTCGCTAGCAAGGTTTGGTGATCAAAAGTCTAACTCTTTGTACCCATTTCTGCTCTCAGTTTCCTGATATAAAGAACTGCTGAGAATAGGTGTGCACCCTGAGGATTCAGAGATGACTGATTGCTTTTCATATATAAAAGTTTAGATTTGCAATTCTTTTAATATTTTTATAAGATTACCCTTTGAGATAAATAATAAAATGATTGATCCCTTCTTTGTAACCACAAAATGCAGCCTGCCTGTAAAAGAACTGGCTGAGAAAAAAATATTTTGCTTGCTTACACTATTAATCTGTAACAAGTTGCTTGAATATGAATGTATGTGGGTTCATGGGATAATTTGTTTTTCACCTATAATACATAAAATGTTACTCATGTAAGGAATATGGAAAACATGTTGTTTTAAAACTTACATTCATTGCAATCATTCACTTAAAAAAACAGAATGTAACCATATTTTAAGTTTTATACTGCTTCAAAGATGTTGCTGGGATATATAAGCTGTAAGGGTAAAAATAAAGTTAGTTAGAAGGAAGGCATCAAGAGAGACAGAAGGGATACATCTAGATAGAGGTAAGAAAAGAAATAAAGAAGAGAGGAAGATGATAAAGAGATCCTATAGGTGTGTCTGTTTTCCCTTTTTTGTCAGCCCCAGAGAGTTAAGTGTAACTTCCTCAGATAGAAAAGCCAAGTTGAGTGATTACTTAGCACCAATGTAGGGCAATTACCTGTTAACTCTAGCTCCAGGAAATCCTACACTATGATCTCTGCAGGTACAGGTATGTACAATCATATGCACGTACTCACACATAGAGATACACATACAAACATAACAGTAGGATTTATTTACCTCACGGATGGAAAGAGTGTTCTTAGATCTCTGTTCCTAGAAAGTCCCAGCTGCACTTTTTTAAAAAGTTATTATTATTATATTATAGCCTTTTAAAGGACATTGCTACAATGCAAACACAGTACAGAGGTCAGAGAACAACTTGCAGGAATTCATTTTCTCCTTCCACTACACAGGTCCTGGGGATTGAACTCAGATCTCCAGACTTGACAGAAAGTGCCTTTATGCAATGAGATGTCTTTTTTTTTTTTTTTTTCTCCTGAGACAGGGTTTCTCTGTTTAACAGTCCTGCCTGTCCTGGAACTCGTTTTGTAGACCAGGCTGGACTTGAACTCACAGAGATCTGCCTGCCTCTGCCTCCCAAGTGCTGGTATTAAAGGCGTGCACCACCACTGCCCTGCTTCAATGAGATGTCTTACTGACATAAATGGTGACTTTGAATTTCCTAAAAAGTTCTACAAACTATATGCATGAGTTGGTCTCATAAATACAGGCTTCACTGAGGTGATGGTATTGGGCCATAGAATAGGAAATCATTTCCATTATCACCACTGGGTCTTCTTTTCCCATGGGTGAGCCAAATCATTGGAAGTAGAATGAATATGAAGCCCATGGGTCAATCACTTTCATCTAATTTTATCACTGCAGCAAAGAAGCCTCACCTTCCATGGTGTCCTCCCACAGAGTCTAAGGAGATGCTTTCTTCAGAAGACAACTTTTCCTCTTCTGTAGGGAAACAGCACATGCAGCTGCTACACTACTGAAAGAAGCTGGCAATTGGTAGGTTTAATTGCTTCTTACACTTTAAACAAGTTAGAACTCTTTTGCATATGTAAATTTATATATTTTCTGGTGTTACTATTAAAGAGGGATTTTAGGGATTTATGTAATATAACTCACATTGCTGTTTAACTTCACCCACTGAAGTTTGCAAGCTAGAATTCTCTGGTTAGCTAAAAGCAAACTTTTTCTTTCTTTTTAAAAAAGATTTATTTTTTTATTAATTTAAGTGCATGTATATGTGTTTGTGTATGTATGTACGGAGGCCAGAAGAGGATGTCAGCTCATTGGAGCTGAAGTTACAGCGGTCGACTGTGATTGACTAGACATGGTTTCTAGGCACTGAACTCTGAACCTCTGAAGAGCAACACGTGCTCTGAACTACTGAGCCATTCTCCAGTTCCAGTATTAAACTGTTTTTTTCTTTCTTTCCTTTTTTTTGGGGGGGGGGGGAGAGACAGAGTGTCTCTGTGTAGTATTGGCTCTCCTGGAGCTCACTATGTAGATTAGGCTGGCCTCAAACTCACAGGGGTCTTCCTGCCTCTGACTTCCAGGGCTGGGATTAAAGGCATGTATCACCATGCCCAGCTTACTTCAAGTTTCTTAACTAACCACACTGCTTTTGAAATTACCTCATTAAATCAAAGACCACACAAGCAAAGCAGCACATGTCCATCCAAAGTATATTCAAATCTCGCTCTTACTGTTCTAGCCTAGAATATCCTACCAATGCCTAATAAGGAGCCAGAGATTTTTTTTTTCAATAATAGAGAGTGAAAAGCACTTTTAAGCCTTGAAATCTTCAAGATAGCTGGAGGCCACCGTCTTGAAGCCAGTGGACATGGAAGAATGTTTGGGAACATACCTTGGCCTGACACAGCAGATCCTGCAGCTCTGCCACATTAAGCTCCAAAGGCTGAATCTGTTTGGTTCTCATTTCAATGTCCCGTAAGAGGGACAGATAGGACACCAGCTTCTCATCATGCTCTAAACAAAGTCGTCGGGTAAACACATTCTGTGGAACCAAAAGCAAAACTAAGTTCTGTTTTCCTAAAAGTCAGCTTTTAAAGGAGGTAGTTGTTTGTTACAGAAAGAAGCGATTTTTACTACAAATAAGACAGGATGAAATATGCTATTCTGTCTGAGCCATTTCTAAGCAATAGGCAAAGTGAAGGTTAATTTTATTAACCTTCTCACAGAATAGAAACACATCATTAACAATAAGTTAGAGTCATTTAAAAACATTTCTAAAAGACATTCTAATTTCAAGTAAAATCATTCCAATATTTGAAATATGTTCTAACTTTAGGACTCTTGGACAGGTGGTAGGTTTGCATAGCAAACCCTGGGTCCAATGCTAGAATCACAAAAATAAAAAACAACAAACAAAAATTCTTACAAATTTTTAGGAAGATATTCACAGGCAATGCTTAATTTTCCAACAACTATATTATAGATAATAAATGAATTGGTAACTTAAGAGGTTTAGGTAATGCCATAAATAAATATGTATGTATTTATATGTATGTATGCATGCATGTATAAGTGCATACAATTATACACAAGTGACTTCCATATCTAATTAAGAATTACAGCATCAAGCTTGGGCTGAGAATATAGCTCAGTAGTAGAGTACTTGCCTAGGAAGCAGCACAAAAAAGAAAGGAAGAAAAAAATCATCATAGCACTAAAGCTATTTTTATCTTTAATAAACAAACTATAAGCCAGAAATGATGGTGTGTGCTCTCTAATTCTAGAATGGGAGGCAAGAGGGTTGCTATGAGTCTGAGACTACCCTGGGATACATAATGAGTACCAGGTCAGCTAACGTCAGAAAGTTAAACCCTGCCTCAAAACAAAATCAAAACCAAAAAGAAATGGCCCCAAACCCTAAGCAATAGAACCCAACCCATTTACTTGCCTGAGTAGCTCTGCAGGGCACTGGGTTTACACCTTCTTTCCCCTTCTCACCAGGTACAGCCATGAAGGGAGCTTGTTCTTCACCAAGGATTTCTTTGTACTTTTCCTGAGGCACCTTCTCATCGATCTTCACTGTAGAATATGACAGGGACACTGGCATTTCTTCACTGACTTCTGAGACAGTGGGACTAGTGACAGCACTGTGTTGTTCTATATTCTCCTTCAGTAATATTCCTTTGGGCAATTTCTCTGGAAAAAGGGATACCAAGACCCTGGGTCCTTTCTGATCCACTGTGTCTTCAGAGGACCCTTCTTCTGGGTCTCTAATTATGGGATTTACTATTTCAAGAAATTTTGTTTCCTGAGTGGTTGCTATTTTAGATTTTTCATGTCCACAAAGCTCATGATCCACTTTGCTATCCTCATGAAGATGTTTTCTATCTGAGGAGTCTAGATGACTGACTACTGTATCTATAGTAGAAACTGTGGCTTCTTTCCATATATGAGCTCTTGCTGAGTCTGAAGGTATTTCTTGGTATAACTTTTCTTTATCATCTCTACAAGCGAAAATCTTATCTTTGGTCTCCCCAGTCTTAGATGTAGTGCACAGGTTGTGGCCATCAGTAGTATTCTGTCTGCTGGGTCTTTGGGCAGACATGTCTCTTTTGGAAATTTGGAATGTGTCTGAAACTCGGGCTTCTCCATCTGAGCCTGGGTCATTTAGTCTTCCAGGTCTTGGGATCTCAGAAGAGAATGGTTTCTTCTGGGCATCAATAGCAATTTCTTGAGGTAATTTTTCTCCTGGTTCTAAGATTGTGCAGAGGCTCACAGTTTTCATTTCCTCTTCGCTGAAGGATGTTAAAGCATCTTGATTTTGTAGGGAAACATCTTTGGATGTCACTTGGGAAGGGAAGTCTTCAGTTTTACAAATAACAGAAAAGTCCATTTCTCTACCAATGTCTTTTCTCTTGTCATTTCCAATCATTCTCAAAGACTGGCTCTTTATACACAAGTCATGTTTATCACCAACAGTAACCTCCTGGTCCAAGCTTTCCTCAGGAAAGCCTGCTGCTCTGCCCATGTGGACACTTTTTCCGACAGCCGCTCCTCTGTTAACCCTCACATTCACTGACTGCTCACTCAACAGTCCGACGACTGATTCATGATGAGATTCCTGGCCTTCTGAAATCCATCTTCCTCGGCATTCTCTTGCTTCTTCAGCATCCAGGCCTGAGGTAGATTGTCTTATGTGAGAAATCATTTTTATTTGTGTCGCCACTTTTTCCTGCTCTACATCTGCACACTTTCTCAGGTGATGTCTAGCTTCCTCTGTGAGTTTCAAATCAGAAGCTCCTGAACAGGGACGCATCACTGAAACTTGGTGTGAAGGTTCACCTTCAAGATCGCCAGGACTCATGAGGTCAGCAGGAGCTTTACTGTCCTCATCATGAGACCTGCTTTCCGTCCCCTCGAGTGGAGCCTTCCTGCCTCTTTCTGCCTTTCCCCTATTAGAAGCCCTTCCTTTACCCTTTTCTTGAACACACTGACTTCCAACGTGGACCACTCTCTCATGCTGCTCTTTATCATAGCTCCCCTTGGAGGTCTCACCACACTCAACTAGTAACTCCGTTTTTGGAAATTCACCCTTCAATTCACATACTTCAGTCCCACCTTGCTTTTCTAAGGTATCTGCTTGAATCACAGATGCCAGCTCAGGGCTAATAAATCTTTTCTCTACAGCATCCTTTAAAGTCACTCTTTGATCATTATATATATCAATAATTCCTCCACCTAAAATCTGATGAAAAGCAATAATTCTGGCCATGTTTTCATCCAATAGTTTCTGTTCCAAAGCTGATGCCAATGTCAATCTTCTTCCTGTGGCTGTATCTATGATTCCACCAGTGTTCGCCTGAGCTTCCAAAACCTTCAGTGTAGATGCAAAGTCTACCTTGCCATGCTGCACTGCTTCAGACAATGGTAGCACTTGGTTGCTCACCTCATCTTTAATATCAGAGAATGGGATTACTTCAAGATATCTCCATCCAGACTCAGTGTCAATCCTACATTTCTTTACTAATTCCGAGTAGGGAATAGCTCTGCAGTTCTCAGGGTCTACAACTCCACGTATCATTCCTGAAGGTAATTCTGTCTTATTAGCTAAGGATCCTCCTTTGTTAGCTTCTGCCAAGGTCAATTTCTTACCATAAATGAGATCCCCCAAGCTCCCATTATAGTCCTGAATCGCTTGTATTTCTCTTTTCAACTCTGGAGAGACAAGATCTAATTTTATGGCTTCTGAGAAGGAAAGAGCTTCCTTTGTTTGAGGATGAAAAAACTGATGGTGGTTTAAATTCTCAATTTTTTTGAGCTGCCTGGCTACATCTTCACAAATTAAGCCATGTCTGAAGGCATTATCAACAGAAAGTCTCAACCCAGAAATATGATGAATGATACCACCATCAAGTACTTGCTTAGCCAACAGAGAAACAGCTTCTTCTCTCTCCAGAAGACCTCTATCAATGGACTGCAAAATTGTTAATGGTGCTTTACTATCAGGGTCCATAAGTCCTGTTGTCTCCATTTGTAGCCCAATTAATCTCTCCTTAACTGCTTTTTCAGCATCTCTGCCTTTGGTAGCCTTTTCCAGATTTATAAGGTCTGTCTGGTCAGCACTGTCTACCAAACCAAGATTTGAGGCCAAAGTTACTGAAAGCTTTTTGCCTCGTTTCAGGTCCACAATTCCCCCAGTTACCACCTGCCCCTCTAAAATCCTGCTGGCTAGCTCCTTGTCGACAAGTCCAGCTGCCACGGCCTGCTTTACAGAACACAGGGAGTTGGTTCTAGGGTCTAAGACACCACTTATAGCTTTGTCTGACATAAGGACATTATGTAGTAATTTTTCATCCATCAGACCTTCATCAATGACTTCTTCAGTTGTCAAAGAATCACAGGTCTGAGAGTCAAAGAAGCCCCGAAACATGTTCAGTTTTCCCATTAGTTTCACAGCAGTATGGCTAGACACAAGGCCTTGGCCTATTGCTTCATTCAGTAAGAGTTTCTGACCTGTTTCTTCATGGATGATACCACCATCAAGTAGCTGTGAAGATAACTTACTTAAGGTAGCTTCTTCCAGCAATTCAAAAGGATGACCACACAACAAGGAAGGTTCACCACCATCACCATCTGTATCAGTCTTTTCTATTACCACCATATGACCATCTGCAACACTCTGTCCTTCTTGGTTCTGTTTGTGGCTATCCTTAACCAAAAGTGTTCCATTTAACTCTTTCTCCAAAGAATTAATACTCATACCAGTTTCTGACTTAAATTCTGATTTCAAGCTTGAAGTCTCTGAGTGACATTGTGACTTTTTGTTTTGGAATTTTATGAGGGGTATTATAGTTTCATTTGGAATAAACTCAGTTTTGACAGTCTTTACTTTTTCTTTCTGACAGGTGAAGGAAGTCTTTGTGGGAGCTTGCCATTCTGATTTCTCAGTAGAAAGGAGGTCTTTCTCAAGCACCAAAGGTATACCTTCAGATTCTTCAGGACATTCTACAAGGAAGGATCCTCCAATAATATTTTCCTTGCTAAACATTTCTGTTTGTTCTTCCTTTCTAGTATCTAACAATGGACTTTGAAGCTCTAAGTTGACTTTATTTATGACCTTCAAAGTGCCAACATTTGCAGTAATTGCTTTTTGTTCTCCTACAAACAGATCTTTCTCAAGGCTCTCTGCAGAAGAGCATTCTACTCCTACAGCAGTCCTTTTGCCTTTTGATTCAGTATAGTTTTCCTGTTTGGGATAGTCTTTGTTCTGAGAAGGAAACTGGGATTCACAGGGCTTCCTAGTACATTTAGCACTGGAAATTTGGGAGATATTTCCAGTATCCAATTCTTGCAATTCCCCAGACATGTCTAGTCTTTGATGCTGAATTTCAAATACATCTGGAAGATCTGTTTGATATTCATCTCTGGATGTTAGCATCTCCAGCAGCTCCTGATCCAACAGAAGCAGTCTCTGCCCAGTCTGTACATTAATGTAGCTGTGAGTCATCAGTTGAAACAACAGCTTCTCTCCATGGCTTACTATTTTCTCTCTTTGGCATGTTGACAGGGGTAGGGTACCAGGAGCAACACCTAATTTACTCTGTTCTGCTGAGTCTGCTAGTTGTATGTGAGGCATAACATCAGGGATACAAATTGATCTTAAGTTATTGGCAAGTTCTTTATCTAAGATACCACTCTCTGTTGCTTTCTTCCAGGACCAAATCTCCGTAATTGTTGGTAGAAAAAGAGCTTCAATTTGCTGTCGTTTACTGAGAATTTTATGTGCTAATTCAGTAGACACAATACCTTGTTCTAGAGCATCTGTAATTGGGAGTACCTCGCCAGATTCAGGCCATAGTAACCCCATGAATGACCAGAGGGATTCCAGAATTACAAGGGCAGTCTTAGCAGCTACTAGATTATTGTTCACTGCTTCATCCATAGTCATCCTTTTCCCTGTGACAGTGTCAATAATGCCTCCTGTCTGAAGCTGCCTTATGAGAATAGCACAGGCCATATCTTGGTCAATCAAATTATGTCTCACAGCCTCTTCCACTGTAAGTCTGTGTCCTGTTCTTGGATCTACGATGCCACCAGCAAAAAGCTGAGCTTCCAGCACTCGGACAGTGACCTGCCTATCTATCAATCCCTCCTGAACGGCACGGAAAATGCTAACCTTCCGACCTGACTTTAAGCTCACCATTCCCCCTGCCAACTGCTTGACAGGCAGCAATTTCAGGCCTGATTCTTGATGGATGATACATCTCTGCATCAGTTCCAGCAAGCCAACTTTCTCAGCTGTGTTAGGGTCTATCAAATTCTTGGATGATCTCAGGTGAGACTGTAATACTGAATGAAGCCATGATGAAATGAAGCCTTGATGAAAAGCTTCTTCCAGATTAATACAGTTCTCACTTGGGGAGAGACTGAAACCTCCAGTTGCCAGGTGAGCTTCTAAGATTTTCAGTCCGAGTCTTTCACTGATTATTTTCTTTTCGATTGCTTCTACCACAGAAAGGGGGCCTTGGGTCTCTGTAAGCCTGCTTATTAAGGACAGAGAATCCTGGAGCTCCAGGAGCTGTTGATACACTGGAAGGTTAATGAGGTTTCTGCTGAGACCTTCTTCCAAAGAGAGTTTTTCACTGTTCTCAGGGGCAATGAGGCCAGACATGATAACCTGGGATTCCAGGAGCACAAGGCCTGTGTCTTGGTCAATAAGGCCCTTTTGCATGGCTCTGAAGATGGGAAATATCTCCACTGTGCCTAGGTCAATTACCCCAGCAACAGCTCGGCAACCCTAAAAAAAAAATTAAAATGAAAATTGAATCAGAGTCAATGGTAAAGTGTAACTGTTAGAAGGAATCTTTTTTTGTTTTTTGTGTTTTTTTTTGGGGGGGGGTTCAAGACAGGGTTTCTCTGTAGCTTTGGAGCCTGTCCTGGAACTAGCTCTGTAGACCAGACTCGCCTCGAACTCACAGACATCCGCCTGTCTCTGCCTCCCGAGTGCTGGGATTAAAGGTGTGCGCCACCACAGCCTGGCTGGAAGGAATCTTTTTAAAGAACCACAGCAGATAAAATTCTGATCACAAGAGAAACCTACCCTGAGTAAGTCCCAACTACACAAAATATCAAATGCAAGCCAGGCCATTCATACTAAGAAATAATTTTTCTATATTGTAGAATATTTAATAGAGTCAGAAGTTCATAGATTGCTTAAAATATGAAAGCATTAAACATATCTGAGTAAAAAGTTTTACAAAGAGGTAAGCAGTTAAAAAGAAGGATAGCTAGTTTTTTCTTTTAATTTTTACATCTTATTTACTTACTTAGCGTGTAAGATATGTGTACGTGTATACATGTAGGCATTCAAGAGCCAGAGCGCAAATGTGTAAGTAGAGGACAGCTGGTGGGACTTGGTTCTGTCCTTCCATCATGTGGGCCCTGGATAGCAAACTCAGGTGATCAGCCTGGCAATGGGTATTCTAACTTGCTGAGCCATACTGCTGGCCTTGGGTGGTTAGTTTTAAAATTATATACGTATATGTGTGGGTATGAGTATATGAGTGTAGGTGCCCTAGTAGACCAAAGGTGACAGATCTCCTAGAGCTGGAGTTACAGGTGATTGTAAACTGCCTAATGTAGGTATTGAATTCAAGTCTTCTGGAAGAGCAGTAAGTGCTCTTAATCACTGAACCATGCTCTAACATCTGGATAGTTATTTATAAGATCAAATTATTAGAAAGGCTTACAGACACATACCAGTTCCCAATATAATTTCTCAGTGTTGCAGCCCATGCAGGCTCTGGAAACAGCTTTTTTTTTTGGGGGGGGGGAGGAGACTGATAACAGGGTTAGTACAAAGGATGAGAGATTTTTAACTACAAAGTAGTTGTACATCCTAATAAATGGGCTTGTATATATCATTCAAGGAGTGTGTAATTGAGTTAACTCTCTTGGAAGCCAATTCTGGCTTTTCCAAAGGCAATGACTTTGAGTTAAGTTAGTTTTAAAACCTAAAAGTAGTAAGTCAAGAAGGGAACAGATTAGGGACTTCAGATGGTGGAACTACTAGTACCACTTCTTCTAGTCCGGGTTAAAAATAAATAGGTAATACAATAACCATGAGGACAACTACCACTTAGATTTAGTGGTGAACGCTATTTAATCTTCACAATGATCCCATAAAAGATTAATTTTAGTTTCCAGGTAAGAACACAAGGCATGCATTATGTAACTTGTTCAAGGTAACAAAACAAGTGAGTTCCAGAAGCCAACCTGGCCTCCAATCTTTTGCTATTATACTATCTCTTTGGATGGTTTGGGGAAACAGGAAACAATAAAGCCACACCTTTAACAGAAGTTAGTCTCTAAAATCAAGGAATAAGGTAAAACTTATACATTGATAAAATTACCCTTGCAAATTCTAGAAACAGCTGCTGGTTCTCAATTTAAAGCCTTTTATTCCAGACTTTAAGTCATCTAAGAGCTTAACTGCCTAGACTGCTTTGTTGCTTGTATCACACTTCAAGTTCACAGTTCTTTTTCTTTTTGTTTGTTTTTGAGACAAGGTCTCATTATGTAGCTCTGACTGTCCTGATAATTCACTATGAAGACCAGGCTGGACTCAATTTCACACACCATGGTCTCCTGCTTTTGCCTCCAGTGTGTGGGGATTAAAAGCAGGCGCCACTATGCCCTTCCTAGTCATCAACTTTATTTTCTTTAATGATGTCATCTGTCTTCTCTTTGGACAGTGTTATTTTGGTTTTTATTTAGCTCATGAAAGCTTATTCATACAGAACCTTGACTTGTCAATCACTTCCTTGTCTACTAACAAGTGTACCTCATTTCTAGTCTCAAAGAGAAGCAAACTATATAAAAACACTGTTTGCCCCTCAGTGTACAGGGATAGTATCTGCCATGCAGCGAACACCGAATGAATAAAAATATGTACGCGGACCCTTAGCACCACTGGGCTGCATCCTCCACATGAAGACTGCATGAAGAGTTTAAGCATGGTGACAGCGCATATGCACGTAGAATACATAGCAAAGATTTGGTTCATGTCTCCATTTCATTGTATATGCTCAATTGATGATGGCACATTTTGGTATAATTCCCCATGCTATGTATAATGTTATTTGCTATTTTCTCCCCCAACTTATTTTCTGTAGTGTAGGGTTCAATTATATAAGTAAAACACACAAATTATACAACAAATCTACTATATATCTATTTTATAGAGATTGAAAAAAAAGTTCATTGGTGTATGACTCTTGTATTACCTAAAAAATTTCTTTTTAAACATCCACTTAAAGCCTGCTGAGAAAGAGATACTATGACAAAGGGGAAAACTTGAAAATTTCCAATTTCTTCTGTAAGATTTATAATCTCAAAAATACTGACATTGAAGAAAAGCCTAGAATCAAGCCAAAGAGAAAAGCCTTCATAATTCCCCCTAGGACCCTCATTACTGGAGGACAGGCAGGCAGCACTGAGTTGGGAAGTAATCCAAAGAAATCCAGTCTATCAAACATGGACAGTCTGACCCAGATGAACAGTAAAAGACAGGGGAGAAATGGAAAGAAAACATAACGGGCTTCTACTTACCCAAACTGCAGGGCCCGCCTCAGCAGGTAAGAGATAGAGCCTTACGGAGCAGCTCAGCCGTGTCACATACACAGTGTAAGCTTGGTGTTAGCGTCCAGCATGCGACTGTTTGTTTTTTTGCAAAAAAGAACCCCAAACAGGTCGTCCTCTTTTCCCTTTGTGCATTTGTGCTTAAACTCCAAAGGGTTAGTGAAACTTGTAAGCAAGGATGTCAGTTAATCAGAACAACACTTTACATGAAACACACACAGTACAGGGCACATCATGCTCAATGTAGTGGTGCTCAGCAGCTTCTTTTCCTTTCTTCCCCCCCACCCCTTCTTAACTTTCCAAAATGAGAACTGGATGTTCTCAGCAAGCAATTGTTAAAACTTTTCACATACTCCCTTATATGGTGAAGCAACAAGCCATTGGAAGTAGGCTACATTACACAGAAAATTCTACACCAGCACATTCTTTTTGGAAATATACCATCAAAGCAGGGCTGGTTCTACTCTGTAGATTTTATGAATTTACATATTTATATACATGGGCCAGAATCAAGATATTTGTTTGAACAATCATTTTGAGCATCATTAAACCAAATGTGATTTACTACATATTGGCCTTCCCCCACATAAACTGGCCATTGCTTCACAACATAGGAAATAAGCAGGCAAACACACATGTATATCCCAGAGACACATGAATATAATTTGGTTAAATGCACACACACACACACACACACACACACACACATAAGTATCCAGGAAGAATTTAAGACAACCAACAGCAACTATGGTTTTCATGGGTACAAAATGAACGTGAAGTGAGAACTGTTAACTGTGCTGCATGATGGGATGACCATGGGCGAGGGGAACCAGCGTCTCAGTCAGTGAAGCTAATCTGCCAGGTAGTTTGGTCACTCTGTGGGGTAAGAGGTTTATAAGCATTTTTGGGCCAACATTGACAACTCTTGGCTATCAACCTTGGGTAACAAGGTCACAAAGGAGTAATCCTATCATATCTTATCATAAGGAATGTCAACAGATACAACACAGTTCTCCTTAGCTGTTCTGCTGTGCAATGATTGAGTGTGGATGGAGGTGGGAATGAACCAGATCCAGAGGGTTTGCTGTAAGTGCTCTCTAGTGTTTCTGACTGACCAATACATCATGGAACCCCAGTAAAGAAACACATGACAAATGGCTGCTAAGGTGAGGTTAAATATTAAGTCACATTGGTCATGGAAAGCTAGTGAACGTGATTCTCAATCAGCAAAGCCACTTTCATACCATTTAAATGGCACCCATAATACATGGATCCCAAAACTAAAAATACCTTTTGTTCTGTCTGCTGAGCCAGTTCGCTTTGGAGCTGCTGGAGCTGGTTGGCAGAGCCGTCACAAAGGTCATGGTAAGCCTTGTTCAGGGCGCTCAACTGCTCAGAGATCTGCTCCTTCTCTTTTTCTGAGAGCCTGAAAGATGAAGCATTACATCTTTCTCAGGGGAAAAATTCTCCAAACTATATTCAAAAACTGCTATATTGTTGCCATGAATGGATTATCTGGATATAACCAGTCTCTTATACTCTGGCATCTCACTCATATCCTTCTATGATTCTCAATGATGTCAATGTTAAATAAATAACTCCTTGCTTGTAGTTCTGCAAATCTCAATCAAAATGATAGTCTCAATACCTTAGCCTTACCCATACACAACAAATTTGGATACTGAAATAATATAAAATTATTTTACATTTAAATTCGTAGACCTCAGAATATATGATAAAGTCCTACTTTATATTTTACTCCTTCTGTGGTTATTCTTAGTTTAAACAATGTATAAATTTCACTTACCTATTCTCTACCTAGGCATCTTTAACTTTTCTAATTTTTTAAAAAAAATTATCTATTTATTTATTTATGTGCATTGGAACCTGGGCCATAGACAGTTGTGAGCTGCCATGTGGGTCCTGGGAGTTGAACCCGGGGTCCTCTGGAAGGGCAGCCAGTGCTCTTAACCTCTGAGCCATCTCTCCAGTCCCCACTTTTCTTATTTTTAAAGTCTCTGTACATGGATGTATCTTCTGAGCACATTCCATTTCCCTGGTGTCCCCTCTCCAGTCTTAGTCATTTTTGTTCATTTGCTTAGAGTTTTGATTTTAAGAGACAAGCTCTTTCTGTAGCCCAAGAAAGGGGGGGCTGAGCTGGTGACCCTTCTGTTTTAGTTCCCCATGATGGGATTACTACCATTCAATAGCTCACTTAAAGTTTTACTACTCAACCGCATTTGTTTTAGAACATTTTCTAGGAAACATGATACTACATATGTAACTAAAGCCACCATGTGTTTGTCACCAAGTCCATCCTTTTCCTGTCTTTCTAGAGGTTCACAACTTGAATCTGGTGAATACTAAAAGCCCCCCCAATATTAATTCTGAGAATGAACTATGTCGATTTATGTTAGAATTACCTACAAACTTAATGAGATTCCCTAAGCCTTCTGTGGTTCTTCCAATTGTTCTTTATCTATCACCTCTATTTATCTTAAGTTTTATCTTTGGCATCCAAACCCGGCAGTGGATTTTCTTAACATTATTCTTGCCTGTCCATTCATTAATTCAATAAAAACCAGATTTCTAAGATCCAATGCTGCAAATATATCCTGTAAAAAAAGGGGATCCCATAGCCATGTGGACATCCTCCTGGTTTGCAATTTTAACAGGATCTGAGTATTTCCCTCAGAAAATCCAGGTGAGAGGCCAAAGTTAATGCCTTGTCTTTTGCCTGAGCACCACCCTAATCTTCAATAAATCCCTTTGCCTATTTAAAAAAGAAAATACATATGGACCACTAGAAATTACTTCTCTTACTTTTGGACTTCACTCTTGACAAAGATCACCTTTGTGCACACCTTTCCTGAGCCTATATCCACCTGACTAAGGTTGCACTTTCTAGCTACTAAATGATTCCAACTTCTTTCACTTCCCTCCTTTCTACTAGCTCTTCTCTGCTGTCTAAACACAGCTAAGCATCCTTCATATTCTAAGAAGTCCCAGTCTTGTGAGAGTATATCCCGTTCCTTGTTACTTGTGTTTAGTGCTTTTGTCCCCAATGACCATGCCGTAGGAAAGGAGTTGAGTTTCAGTATCACAGCCCTCATCTCTCATTTATTTACTGCTCATCGTGCTGATTCTGAACTCTCCCATCAACTTTTCATCAGTGCCACCAAAACGTTCCGGCTGCCAAATGTATTAGATATTCATCAATCTTTCTTGACCTTTGAACCCCCCTCCTCTTTGGAACCTTCTGGGTTCTGAGGTAATACTCACCAACATTTTTCTATTCCTTCTCTGAAGTTCCCTTTACAAACTGAGCAGACCTGAAAGTCTTTTAGGTTAATTTGCCTTTATGATTTCTACTATATTAATGACTTAAAATCTTTGTCTTTTTAAGACTTCTGTCATTAATTCCAAACTTGCTATGACCTGGCCACAGGGAATCTTTAGTGAGTCTACATAAGGTAGTCCACAAATCTTACTACATATTAGGTATTTCTACTCTGACGTCCTAGAGGCTCTCATTTTCAACAATGTCTAAGCTGCATTATTCTGCAACTCACTCCTTTGTCTGTTTCTTATCTTTGTGAGTGATATCATTATATGATCAATAGCCTATGCTAGAAGCCTAGCAAGTTTTTTGTTTGTTTTGTTTTGAGACAAGGTCTCACTATATAGCCTTGGCTGGTCTAGCGCTCAATACATAGATCAAGTAAGCTGGCCTTGAATTCAGAGATCCATTTGCCTCTCGAATCTTTGTCATCTCTGTAATCTAACCACATTTCTTGCACTCATTATCAGGACAGCCTCTTAATTTGCTTCTTGTCTTCTATCCTGCACCCCCATGTCAATCATGCTTAAAATTAATCCCCATATCTGACAAGAATTAAAAGCAAAAACAAACAAACAAAAAAAAAAAACCTCAGTACAAACTAAAGGGCTCTCGACAATTGGCTCTTGTTGCCAAGAATTCTCTACTCAAACTTCTCATCCCAAACCTAAGATTCAGTCAGGTGAAAAGGTTACACTCACTTATGACCATGCTTAGCCAAGAAGATCTGTGATGTTTTAATGGCCTCAGAAACTTGTTCTTTTTTGGTTGTCAGTTCTTCTGTCAGAACCTAGTAGCAGGAAATAAAAAGAAACTTTTCAAACAAGATTTAAACATGATTTCAATTAAATTTTTAAACCCAAAGGAGAAAATACAACCTAGGTCAAACATTACAAAGGAGCTACAGATGTTTTAAACAGTCAAGTAAACAAATAAGACAGCTGAAGTTGCTGTAAGTCTTGGAAGTTAGCCTTTTCTAAAGTAATGCTTTAGAATAAAACGGCCATGAGAATTGTTGTTCCAACAAATGATTCCACTAACCTGCTGCTCCAAAATGGCCTTTTCAATGTCTGTGGATGCACTGGTGTGGGATGAAGTAGCTGTTCCTTGTGTATTTCTTGCCAGGGTAGATACCCAACCCAAGAGTTCTTTAACCTTCTCCACATGTTCCTGTTTTTCCTCTTCTACCACTTTCTACAGCGGGAAATAGAAAGTTGGTACTGTTGTCAGTCTCATTGTGCTGCATGACTTCATGTTTCCAAAGCCAGACAGGAAATAAATTGTTCTTTACATACAGAATCTTGCTAACTTTCATAATTTAGGTCTAGGCTAATACTGAAGTGTTTAATATTCCTAAGCCTAGAAGAGCTATGACATGTCTTAGAGATAAATCTATCTTTGATAAACATTTTTCAGAAAAAAGTGATAGTGCTTCCATGAACCAATAATACACATTAAATAAAGTATCTTTAAACAAAAATGCACACAAAACCAGGCTGTATATGTAATCCAAGGCTTATAGAAAGCAACTATTTCCCATAAGAGCACTGGTTTAGTATTAACCAACAACCAAACTTTCTAGAACATGATCACTGTAAATAAGGACAACAACTGCATGAACTTTACCTTTTAAAAGATGAGACATAGGAATTCTAGTATGTAGTGCGAGGATCAACTTTAAGACTTGGCACATGGTAGCTATAAGCTCTACTAATGAGCCACACTCTCTGCCTGAGGCTCAGTTTTTTGTTGTTGGTTTATCAAGACAGGGTTTCTGTGAACAGCCCTAGCTGTTCTGAAACTCATTCTACAGACCAGGCTGGCCTCAAACTCTGAGATCCGTCTGCCTCTGATGCCTCTGCTGGGATTAAAGGCATGGGCCACCATGTCTAGTGAGACATAGCATTTTTTATAGTAATTTCAAGAAGAATTAGGACTCAACTATCCTCACCTCTTCCTCCTCTAACCGCCGAAGAGCATCACTGATATATTTCACATGCTGAGTTGTTAATGTCACCAAAGCTGTGTATCGAGTCCTCAAGTCCATGAACTATATAAAGAACAATTTCGGTAAGTTATCTGTCAGAAAAGTAAAATTCAATAGCTGGAAATAAGGAGGACAATGGAAAGGTAACACAAATGAGATCTTTTCTTAAGGGAAGATGGTAGCATCCCTCCCTTCCTGCTTACCTCCTGTGTGATGGCATCTGAAGAGGAGAGCATGCGGCGGCGCCTGCCAGGGGATTTCTGTTGCGATTCCACAAAGGCCTTGTATGTCATCAGCTGCAACTCATAGTCCTAGGAGAAGGAGAAACTTGACTACCTTTGCATAGAACTTCATAGCTGACACATTACACAATAAAACCACAGTACTTTGTTGCTAGACTACGTTTAGTATTTGTTCAGACTATAGTTTGGCAAATATTGGGCCATTCTGCCTGTCAGAAATACTAATTCTGTCTCTATAAATGAATGTAGCTATTTATAGTATGGAAATGAAGGAAAACCGCTGTTGCAATATAATTTATGTGCACTCAAAGTTCAAGTTCTTATCACTTTACTTATTTATTGTCCAGGGTCTCATGTAGCCTAGGGTGGTCTCAAAATATCTGTGAAGCAAAAATATTGACCTTGAACTTCTAATACTCCAAGACTGTATGGCATAGATTCAGCCTCTGGGTCATACATAACTTGCTGAATCCTGAATTTCCAACTTTGATACCCAATTCTCCGAACTCACTCTTAAGGGAACTGAAGTTCAAACACGGGAAGTGGATTTCCCTAATTAATCCAGCACAGATTAGAAACGGTTTCCAAAGCCTTTTCTCATTTTACTACATATACTGTGCTTCTTCTGCAACATGAAGCATTTTTCCATCCCCTTCCAAGCTTTCTTCATTTAAACAGTATCTTATTTATCTTCCCTACTTTTACTCTCATCTGCTCCTGCTATCTTTTCCAAAAACCAAATATGATCACCCGTTCCTCTGACTAAAATCTTGCAAGGATGTAGACCCTACTTTTTCAAACATCAACATGTGTAGATGGTTATCCAGGAAGCCTATGAAATATGGGATCAGATCCAAGAGATGTGAGGGCACTTGAAGCAGTCTCTCAGTGATGCCGACACTGCGGGCTGGGAGACAACTCCCAGGGGTGGGGTGGCCTCTAGAAGAGCTCTGCATAACTGTTCAGAGAAGGACCTACAATGATGGTGAAATTCTCCTAAGATGGAGATCATTTATTCCTTCTGGGATGTGGTACAGTTACCTTCACAATAGTGGAGTACTGCTGGGAAAATTTTTGACATTGGTCCAGTTTTGTCTGATTTCTCTCAATTTCTGCAAACAGTTCCTAGAACCAAAATATCACAACATTACCATTGAGATATCATCACTAAGCAGTGAACACTTACTATAATCTATGGCGGTGACTCTCAAGCCTTAGAAGCATGGTTCAGGGGATATTGCTGCTACTGGTCTACATCCCTTTAATATTTTACATGTACAATTTCAGGTAATCCTTGCATTAACTTCATCACTCAGGCTAAAGGAATAATAAACTATATCTATTTTAAGAATAAGTTGTAAGAGCCAAAGTTACATTTTAAGTTTTAATTACTATGCCTTAGAGATCCATGAAACAAAAATGCCTCTGATCTGCAAGCCCCTTGCCCAAGGACAGACAGTCCCTGAAATGCTGGAGGCTGTTGTTTACTATGGAAAATAACAAGCCATGTGTTTTTCTTTCTTTTTTTTTTATTATAAGCTGGTTGGCTTATTAGCTCAGGCTTCTTATTAACTCTTATATCTTTTTTTTAATTGGCATACCTGGATCTTTTTTTTAAAATTTTTTTATTAATTAAATTTTTTGTTTATTTCTCTCTGCTCCCCTCCCTGCCATTCCCCTCCCTCCCTCAACCCTCCCCCAAGGTCCCCATGCTCCCAAATTATTCAGGAGATCTTGTCTTTTTATACTTTCTACTTCCCACGTAGATTATATCTATGTAGGTCTTTCTTAGTGTCCGTATTGTTGTCTAAATTCTCTGGGATTGTGGTTTGTAAGATGGTTTTCTTTGCCTTATGTTTAAAAACCACCTATGAGTGAGTACATGTGATAATTGTCTTTCTGTGTCTGGGTTATTTCACTCAAAATAATGCTTTCTAGTTCCATCCATTTTCCTGCAAAATTTAGGCTGTCGTTATTTTTTTCTGCTATGTAGTACTCCATTGTGTAAATGTACCACATTTTTTTTATCCATTCTTCGATCAAGGGGCATTTAGGTTGTTTCCAGTTTCTGGCTATGACGAATAAAGCTGCTATGAACATAGTTGAACACATGTCCTTGTGGCACGATTGAGCATCTTTTGGGTATATACCCAAAAGTGGTATTACTGGGTCTTGAGGAAGGTTGTTTCCTAATTTTCTGAGAAATCGCCACACTGACATCCAAAGGGGTTGTACCAGCTTGCATTCCCACCAGCAATGCAGAAGTGTTCCCTTTTCTCCACAGCCTCTCCAGCAAAAGTTGTCATCAGTGTTTTTGATCTTGGCCATTCTTACAGGTGTAAGATGGAATCTCAGAGTTGTTTTGATTTGCATTTCTGTGATGACTAAGGATGTTGAATATTTCCTTAAGTGAAGCCATGTGTTTTTCATCCTCCTAAACAAGTTTTTTTAACCCATCTGCACTGGATGTGCTTGGTGACATATGGACGGAAGGTTTACAGGCAGGAAATACATCAGGATGTACGCTTGCCCTGATTGGACCAGATGAGAAATGCAATAAATTATGGGTTTTCCTTCTTAAGCCACTGCAAACTGTGATTCTGGACCTGGCCAGAGCCCATCAACCTGCCAGTATTTAATTCCTTTTTTTTTTTAAAGATTGATTGATTGATTGATACAGTATCCTGCCTGTAGGCCAGAAGAGGGCACCAGATCTCATTATAGGCGGTTGTGAGCCACCATGTACTTGCTGGGAATTGAACTCAGGTGCCACACCCACAGCGGTGTCGCCTGTGTGACAACGATGCCTCTGGCTCGGGAACATAGGCTGGGGGGTTCGTGCCGTTCGCGGATAGGCCTCCGGCGGTTCCTTAGCAATCAGCTCAGGTCATGAACCTGAATTCAAGATTATATACTCACCGCTATCATAGATGGCTAGCTGCCTCTGCTATTCTCTCCTGTTT